>JASANF010008324.1:0-66156 GCA_030248245.1 Trissonchulus sp. WLG1_4 | reverse complement strand
CAGCAACGTTTAGTTTTGGTGAACTTGGTTTTTTGACCTGATCTTAACATGGAAAATCGTAGACTGGATTTTCCAGAAAAGTGTATATGGCTTTTGTTTCTTTCGATGACAGTTTTAAGAAACAAACAGGTTACTGCAACATTTTAAAAAGTCGTTTGTGTAGGCAAACCTTTCTAAAAAAAAATTCTAATTTACGTTGAGCGAAATTGAGAAAAATACACTATTTTTCAGGCGTTGCAATTTTTCGTAAGCTACTTTTTGGCCTCTCCAACTTTTCTCAGCGTTACATGTTTAAAATTACGCTGGATTTTTTGACAATGTCGTTTGTGCGGGCAAACTTTAGGTTTTTATGATTGGCAAAATTCTTTTGTCTTTTTCGTGATAGCTCTCCTACACGCTCGTTTTTTTATTGTGAAATTTGACTTGAAGCTAGAAAATATGTGAATGCAGGTGTATTTTTTTTGAAAATGTTGATATCTTTTTTGGTGAAATTCTGCAGCGTTTTTACTATGACCAATTTTAAAAAAATTAGTATATTTTAAACCAAAATATTTGAATTGAAATTATGCGAAAAGATACACCTTGGCTATATAATTACCTACAGTTTAATCTATAGATCATAAAACTTGAACAAACTTTCGCTAGTTATGCCCTTTGAAAAATAGTGCGAATTTGGCAAAACTAGAAAAGTTCAATCGGTCATAAAAAATTAGAACAAAGCAGGAAGAACGTGAAACTTACTCAAAACAGAGGTTTGTAGCAGGCTTTTAATATTTTTAAACGAAAGTTATCCTAACTAGAAAATACGTAGACTTATAAGATAATGGAAGTTATTCGGAGTGCCACCTCAAGTCTTGTTCCTTCACCTGACTAGCCGTGTTTTAAATATTTTAATTCCAAAACTTTGAAACTAAAACAGTAAATATAATGGTACGAAGAAAATGTTAAATAGTGTATGTTGAGTTTATTTAATGGTTAAGACTAGCTTAAGTAGCTACTGTGAAACGTTCAACAGTTTATTATACAGACGTATTTAAACAAAATATCATAAGCAAAGCTTTGCCATAATTTTTTAAATTAAATAGAATTAGCGAATTTTACCTGTAATTGTTCCTTCAAAACTTTAAACTTTGGAGAAGATTTTCAGCCATACTGGTTGAAAAGTCCATCAGAAAATCTACTAAATCTTTTCCGTGCATCTCAACATTGTTTCACGCCTGATGCACTCAAAAATGAACCATGGAGCAAACCAAGAGTTTTTGTAATTTACTTACTTAATACTCACTAACAGAATTACATATTCATTTACAGAACAAAACGTTTTGTAATCAACAGTAATTGCTGTTTTTTTGTAAAATTTTGCAAATACTGTGTCGATTTGCATTGTGAATAATTGACTAAACGTTTATACAGTGTGCACTCTGTAACCATGGTTCCGTTTCCTCTTCAAGAATCGCCCAAACCGAACCAATACACTTCTTCGGTTCAGTCTAACAGCGTCCGTGTGGACGCTGATACTTGCTGCTGAAACATCGAAAGTTACCATTTACATATTAAAAATTTTCATTGATTTTATTTAATTCTTTTTTGAAAACTAAAAAACTTACACTAACCCCTTGTTTGTGCTGGTCCTAGAATCTACTGTAAGCTTTAACACGTAGGTAACTACACTTATTTAGTCTTTTTTATTATTTTAAGCTTGGGTCTCACTTTGAAAATGTTAATGTGTTAATAATTAAGGTTTAAAACTGACATAGTATTGTTATTATAACTATCCTGGATTCCTATACAGTTACCGATAAGTACAAAAAATTTCTACTGCTAATATATTAGCTTACATCCGCTGTTCCTTCCCTTTCTTCGTCAGTACCAATTTTTTTGGCTACTTCTGATGGCGAGTAAGTAAGCCGAGGGTCCCGTTGTTTGGCGTTAGATGAGAACGGGATGAGAGACAGATCACTGCTGCGTGGAGCTGCGGCTGGGGACAGTGGGACATCAGGACTCAGATGAGCCAAAAATTACAAAATGGAAGGCCAGCGAAGTTCCAGAAAAAGGCAAATCTGGAAATGTAAAATTGTTTTAATTTGCGTAAATCAAATTTACTAAATCTGCCTGTGTGCAACAGTAAATCACTCGACGAAATTATTTTTTGGGATCTTGTATGGTATTTTTACGACAAGCACATAAACGTCTTCAAAAAAAGTCATGCGCGTCTTCGTCCACGTTAGCGTGTAGGTCGAGTCGACTTGACGGTGGGGTATAATGGCGTGGCTTCTTTCGTCGACGCTTATTCGACAAGCAGTCCGGCATGGCAGGGGCAGCATTTTAAGAGATCTTGAAGTCTGAACGGCAGGGGAGTCAGCGACATCGCGACTTCAGCAGTTTTGGCACTGTAGTATAAATGCCGTAAGTATTAATCAAGTTCGAAATATATCGTTTTTAGAAAAAACTTATCACTCAAGGTGGGAGTAAGGATTACGATTAACATTATGACAATTCTTAAACTACTTCGTTATACTTGTTATTTCTAACTATTATTTTTATCTAAAACCGTAATCTCCTTAACTATTTTTGTAAAAAAACCAATACTAAAATGAAATAATGCAAATAATAAACAAAACTGAATGATTCCAATAAACCAAGAAACTGGCGCAGAAAATAAGCGGCAAATAAGCATGTGCGGGTCATTATTTATATTTTTATCCATTTTACCAATTACCTTGCAACAATACATCACAAACAGCACACAACATTTTGTACACATAAACCAATACAATTTACCATGAGCTAAAAATGTGAAAATCACCCGTGGTAGGGACAAAAATTGTCTACTACGAGTGATTTTGAATTTTAGTTTAGTTGAAAACAAAGTTTGCGGTTATTCTCGCTTTTGCGTTAATATCTAAGAGCGATGGTGAAGATCAAACTTCGAGTAAGTGAAGTCAGTTCTGCGGGGATATTTTTGTCGACGTACAGAGTAACTACATACCTACCTACAAATATGTATTAGAAATATTTTAGCGATTCAGTTACACTGATTTACGGCAAGAATAAATATTTTAATCGACACAAAACACACCTTGTCATGTCTGACTGATTGGAATAGATGAAGAAGAAAATTAAAAAAAATGGTAGCAGATTTAGTATGTATGTACAGGAAGTGGAAGTTATAGAAACAGAAGAACCTGAAAGAAGTATCATTACTAAAAATAATAGAAAAACTAAGAAACTCACGGATTGTTCAAGAAACCATTTGAAACTGAGTAAAACCACAAAGTCAAAGGACTACAGATTCAATAGTTTGCCTTACAATCAATCTCAAAGCATTTTAGTAGCAATTGTTTTTAGTTACAGACCCTTCAATGAGACAAAATTGCTAGTTGCCGCTATTTGATATCTCCTCATGGTCAAACAATATAAATTTATAGTTTTTGCAGGACTGAAGACGTCATACGGAAGTCCATTAAAGGCAACGAGACGTGTCTCAATTATTTTGCCAAACCCTCAGCATTAACTTGTAGCTTTCAGGTGAGTACTGATAAGGGACAAGTAGAAAATGTGTTGCAGCGTTTATCAAACAGTCACTAATACTATTATGTAAAAAAGATACATAAAATGTTTACCTAATATGCACAGAAGTCACATTTTGTGGGCCATTTTAATCGTAAAATTGTTTTTAAGACAAATTGGTTTCATGAATGTTTAACTAAAAGCCTATTTTGGAAATGGTCGCTACCTCTGCAAATATAATTAAACTTACAAAACAACTTAAAAATATATTTAATCAAATAGTGGTGTTAACAAAGTAAACAAGGTCTTGCTTGACAATAAAGTTTAACATAAAATATCTATTTTTTTAAAAGTAGCCGTGTTTACAATTGATAACGATGCCTCATTACATTATTTACCCAATTTTGAATTATTGTTGATAAGGAGAGCATAAACTTTAAGTTTAATTGAAAAGTTTTAGATATTTTGAAAGCATTAATAGACGATATATGACAAAACGTACTTGTCATTGTCGATGCTGTAAAGCAATTCGTTACATCAATGGTACGTTTAATGGTAGCAATGCTAGCATGTGCTTCAATTTTTGAATCAATAACCCTGTCATAGTATTTATGAAACTTCTTCAAATCAGTTTTGCCACAAAATTATTTTTGCTACAGTGATTTTTAATGTAAGAAAATAAACTTGACCTTTTTTAAAAACATAGTGCTCAACATACCAAATTGCAACTGTTATATGACAAGAATTATTTTTCAGAAAAGAAATTTTCAGAAATGAGCGCCACCATACGTTAAATATAATTGACTTTTAGTTAAAGTCACTTGTCAGTTTTTAGTTAAAATACTACTGAACTTTGTGTGAGTCTGCCCGTATACCCAACTTAATTACTTTGTCGGGTATTCTGACAAACTAAAATTTAGTTCTACTTTGGATGAACAAGAATAGAGCCAACAAAGATCGGTCCGGTACATGTATAAAGAAGAAAATTAGTTAGACCCGTTCTGCTGCCCATTTAGTTCAAATGTATAGTTAGTAACTTGACCGTATGTCCCAGCGCACGTGAGGTGTGAAAAAACCCAAAGTATAAACAAAATGAACGTCAGATTAAATGAACAAATACAAGACAGGGTATTATTTTGCAAAAAATTAGGTGTGAGGGTTGGTATTGAGTACAAAAATTTCAATGAGTTAATTTTGACCAATTTATTTACTGCACGTTTGTCTTCGGAATGCGAAAGTAAGTATATATTTAATATGTTATTTTAGACAAGAAAACTATCATCGGACAAAAACAAAAATGTTGCTATTGATGTTGTGCGAGAAAGTTTGCCCAATTTTGAACATTATCTTTGATCAAACGATTGAAATGGTTTCATTTATACTCATGTAATAATAAATATTGCAATAAAAGTCTATTAAATTTGTAAACAAATTTGTTTAGCTTTATTTGTTGTCTGAAACTTAGGCTTGGAATTTTACATGTTACTTACTAGTTAAACTTTTAGTTGTTGTTTTTGACTTGTCACGTTACTTGTTATTTACTTGTTACTTACTTCTTGTTTTTGGACAGTTTGCCAGTATTATGTTTTTTTAAGTATTTATTGTTTTATTATTAATTATCAGTAAATTTTTTGTTTGTTTTTTCACTGTCATGTTTGCTTAATAGAATTTATTTGTTTTCAAAGCTGTTCAAATGGTACTAACGTTTTCCTCGATTTGTTTGCGAACTATATTTTTTTAAATAACTAGATCCTCTAGTTTCCTCATGTGGCACCTTTGACAATCTGGGTTTAAGGGCTAGTCGGTTGATGGTGTTGCGGTATGCCCCAAGCAGCTAGAATTGCCCGGTACGTAATCGTTACCTGTCAAGTAGGATCCGATCGTCTCTCGCAAGCCCAGTCTGGTTTTTGCACTGGACCTTGCAGCCATAGATTGCCAGTGTATGGAGCTGTCTGACGCTAGTTACTAAAAACCTGATTGAAGATACCTAGTAGACCCCGGATAAGTTCCAAAAACTCCCTTAAGGTGGCGCTCTGAATACCTGACTTTGGGCGATAAAATTTTTCAGTCAAGTTTTCGTTGACTAACCCAAAGGAAAAGTTGTTCAAAATCAAACTAGCTTTATTTGATATACATAAAGTCTAATTTTGTTCAACTTGAAATTTCAACAAATTTTTCAACGGGAAACATCTTTAAATCGATATACCAAAAAATTCTATATGGCTTTCTATACTTTTTAAAACAGTTCTAAGTAGCTAATTGCTGGTTGCAACTTGTCAAAAAGTCATTTGTGTAGGCAAACCTTTTACTGAAAAAATTTCCAATTACGTTGACCAATATTGACAAAAATACACTATTTTTCAAACTAATTATTTGTTAGCTACTTTTTAGCTTCTGAAACTTTTCTTAGCGGATTTTAGTACAGAAAAATTAGCTCCATTTTATGGAAAATATGTATGCGTAGGCAAACTTCAAATTTCTGAAATTCAGCCATGGTGCTTATTTTTTTGAGATTGCTGTCAGCTGCAAAATCCGATCCAGTTGAAACTTTGCACACGGTTAGAACAGACGTATGTGGAGGCACCGAACTTCTTGAATTGTAGTTTTATGATTTGCCTCAATATGACAGGCTTTTTAAAACGTCACTTTCGATAAAAAAGAAAATAACTAAAAATTTGTCGCCACTAACTAAAATGTGACAAAAATGGTGTCTTGGCGAGATAATTGTCTTTAATTTAAGCTATTGAGCTTTACGCTTGGTTAAGGCACCGCTGAGTTACGTCGCTTCAAAAATTAGACAAATTTTGCAAAATTTCAATTTTGATGTTCAAATTTGTCATAAATTTTACTAAAATGCTCCCAGAAGTTTCAAACTTGGCAAAAAGACGTGCCTAGTTTCTGTCTTGCCTGCACTTGAGCAAAAAACTTCGTATCAGTAAGAAAAGTAAAGTATAGCAATTTGATTTATTGGAAGTTACTTAGAGCGTCCTCTTAATAGGGCACCAACGTTAGCCTGTCCTTGGAAAACATCTACGCCTCCCAGCATATCGAATCTTATGTTCGAATGTTAACTTTTGTGATTTTACTTGTATGATAACGGTCAGCGTAGTTTTTATACGTATGCAGTTTTCGATTTTGTTTCGTCTGTCTGTATGATTTGTGCAGTAATGTGGGCAGTTGTATGTGGAGTCTGGCCGAGTAAAGGCTGTTAGATCGGATTGTGCAGTTTGTCTGTATCGTGTGCGTACTCTTCATAGCTGGGCAGCGTGAGCGGGTTGCCGGTGTTATAACGGATGCAGAGGTAACTTTCCGTTACACAGCATAATCACAATAGCCTCGACCGCCGGAAGCCGCCAATAGCCTTTCAAATACACTGTTTAGTCTGAAATAGCTGGCAATAGCTGTGGCGACTTTCAGAATACATATCCGATTAGACTGTTTCGCCGCAGCTATAGCTGGCCGTGGCTATTCTGGCGATTTTCAAATGGCCAAGTTTTGACTGAAGAAACACGGTTATTTTTGAAATCAACAGAGACCCCTAAGAAGTGGCGATTGGGCTATAGCCACCAATAGCCTTTCAAATACACTGTTTAGTCTGAAGTAGCTGGCAATAGCTGTGGCAATTTTCAGAACACATATCCGATAAGACTGGTTCGTCGCAGCTATAGCCGGCCGTGGCTATTCTCGCGATTTTCATGTAGCCAAGTTTTTAATTTGAATTTTGATTTTCAGATAGCCAGTTCTTGCGCTATAGTCGTGTTTTGACTAGGAATTGCCGGATTCCCCGGCTATAGCTCGGCTTAGCCAGTTCTTGGAAGGCTGTAGGACAACGCCTCAGAAATCGGCTATTAGCGCTATAGCCATGTTTTGACTAGGAATCGCCGGATTCTCCGGCTATAGCTCGGCTATAGCCAGTTCTTGGAAGGCTGTCGGAAAACGTCTCTGGAATCGGCTATTAGCGCTATAGCCGTATTTTGACTAGAAATCGCCGGATTCTCCGACACTAACTGCAGCTTTAGAACAAACGACAAAAACTTACGACAATAGAGCATAGTAATAATAAAGGTATCTACATACCAATTTATTGAAAAAAGAAGAAGGGGACACACCTCGTGGCCAAAAATAATTGTTCACCCGTATGTAGTGACTACGTATTATCTTACTTCACCTGTTACTCTGTTAGCAAAACAGTCAACAGTGTAATCCTTTTTTATTGATAATTGAACGATGGGGCTTTAAGGTGGCCTGTAGCGCAACAGGTAGGCAGTTGGACTTGTAGCCATTCGGTTGGCCGTTCGATTCTGACATGCCACACTATTTTTTATAATTTGTAATTTCGATGCTAGAGCACCGATCTCAACCGGCAATAGCTGAGCTATAGCCGTGGAATACGGCAATTCCTAGTAAAAAACACGGCTATAGCGCTAATAGCCGATTCTTGAGGCGTTGTCTTCCTGACCTTCAAGAACTGGCTACAGCCGAGCTATAGCCGGCGAATCCGGCGATTCCTAGTCAAAACACGGCTATAGCACTAATAGTCGGTTCCTGAGGCGTTGTTCTACAGCCTTTCAAGAACTGGCTATAGCCGAGCTATAGCCGGGGAATTCGGCAATTCCTAGTCAAAACGCGGCTATAGCGCTAATAGCCGATTCTTGATGCATTGTCTTCTTGATCTTCAAGAACTGGCTATAGCCGAGCTATAGCCGTAGAATCCGGCGATTCCTAGTCAAAACACGGCTATAGCGCTAATAGCCGGTTCCTGAGGCGTTGTACTACAGCCTTCCAAGAACTGGCTATAGCCGAGCTATAGCCGGAGAATCCGGCGATTCCTAGTCAAAACACGGCTATAGCGCTAATAGCCGGTTCCTGAGGCGTTGTACTACAGCCTTCCAAGAACTGGCTATAGCCGAGCTATAGCAGGAGAATCCAGCGATTTCTAGTCAAAAAACGGCTATAGCGCTAATAGCCGATGCGCTTTGTACCCCTTCTATACTTCTACATAAATATCCTTACTTACGTAACTTTTTAATTAAACCAAAGACACTGTATTAGCTAGAATACAAGGGGAGAAGGGGGGTGGTTCGCCTGACAATTTAACTGTGTGTGGGCAAGCCCTATATAGGCGATGGGTCTGTAGGCCGAGAGGAAGGTAGGGTGGTTCCTATCGCAGTTTTACTGTCTCAGGTGTAGGGGTAGATTGCCATTTTGCTCAGTGAAGCTAGGAGGTAGTGTGCAAAAAATAGTCTACAAGGACAGCGCGGGAATAAATGCAGCTGGTCGTTATATGGGTCTGAGTGGGGTATAATAAATCGTAATATATACATGGGAATGTGACCCTACGTTTAGTCCCTATCTTGAGCAATATAAATGCGGTTTTGAAATCGCAAGCAAAATTAAATTGTCTGTATATAACAGAGCGTGTATTGACATGCTGTGCACATTAAATTCAGAGCAATTATAAGCTGCAAAAAATTGTCCAAATCTGCTAGAAAAAACTAAACAGTAATGATGAAAAACGCCCCCTTGTTGAACACCATCAACTGTCTGAAAAAATGCATTTTCTTCGCTTTTAACACAAGATTTTGTTATTTTAAACATGCTATTGAGTAGCTTTAATAGGTCAGCAGGTACCTTATTTTTGGCTCATTTATAAAACAATGCCAATTATTAATTTTATCAAAGGCCTTAGCGAAATCAATGAAAGCACAGTATAATGCATTTCACTGGCTAAACTTGTGTCAATAACTGATTGTAAAACAAAAATGTTATGTACTGATGAGGAGCCTTTTTTATAGGCAAACTAATTTTTTATAATTATATTGTTTATTTCCATCCAGTTTTTGAAACGTTAGACAATAACACTGTCAAAAACTTTTCCAAGGTTACTCAGAAGGGAGATACCGCTGTAGTTTTTAGACAGTTATGTTATCTATTTATTTTTCTTGGAATAATAAATTTCCTTTTTGCGATAAATTACCAGAATTAGTTCCACTTTTATAAACTATTGTTTGTCGATTATTATTGTTTGCATAATCTAATTTTGATAGATAATCAATAATTAAATCATGAATAATACTTGTATATATGTCGTAGGCTGTAAGGTATTTTAGGCCCTATGCCATAGGGCCTAGGTCATAGAGTAAATTCCTTACAGACCGGGCCACAAGGGGACAACCGCATGGCCTAGGCTATACGGCTGAAATCTAATAATTCTTAGTCCGTCCTCTTATTGCCGCGGCCACAAGAGGACAAACTGAGTTAAGGTGGTAGTAACGTTTTTGACAGTTCTGCAGGAGTGACTACGATTAATTTTCAATCAAGAATAATAGTACGCATATTAATTTAAAAACCTATAAACTATAATGGGATGAATGCGTGCTAAAACAGCTTGATTAAGCTCAATTTTAATTTTTGCAAAGAAATAATTCTCAGCCAGTTACGGCAATTGTTAGTGAAATTCAAGTTTTGCTAAGCAAAAGTAGTAGCTAGTCAAATTGGCCGTTTATTGAGAAAAGCAAAATTTGACACAAGGGCATGTTGAAAACCTTCAATTTAGAGACCTACTTTCAGCGTTTCGCTTTTTGAGATCACGTCACATTTATGTAACTCTGCTGTTTAAACTATAGCACACTACACAAAAGTTCCAAAAAACTTGACAACTACTAAAAGGATTTTAATGAAAAATTATGACAAATTGGCACACATATATATGTGTCTACTTTATGCCAAAATTTCAAAAAATATGTGTTTAAATATGCGAGTATAATAAATATTTATGTAGTAGTATTTAAATAGTTACATTTAAATTTTTTTTTACATAAAATTCACTCGCAGAATTCTGAAAAAAGTACTATCGTGGAGTAAATCTCAACTCTCGCTGTTGCAATCATTTTATCCGTTACTTCACATGTTTTCTCAATTTCTAATGTGTCATTTTTATTATTAGTTTCAATTCAGCGGAATGCGTGAAATTTTTTGATTCAAAAATCTTTATAATTTCCAAAATTCGAAAAAGTTCAAATTGAAGATCCGTAACTTCTTTCCTTACATAAATACATCAAACTTAGCATTGCCATTTACCCTGATATTGGCTATGTTGGTATGAAGAATAAACTTAGTTCGTAATCAACTGTCAATTTTACAAGCAAAACATAAAAAATGCAAAAAATTCAAGAAATTTACTACTTTGACAGTGTCTGCTGGAAAGCTTGCTACAGATTTAAGCTTTTTAATGTGCATAATGGTAGTTTTATTCAAGTTTTTTAACGTGCAAACGACGGCTAGTAAATTCAGTGGGTCAATCAAAAGTTATAACAAACTATAAAAACTGTCGAAAACGTAACTATCACCTTAATTCGCTGTCTCCTTTGACTGCTCAACAATTATCGCAAAGAAATAAAGAATGTCACCACTTGAGAACAATAAAAGTGAAAAAAGTTATCTTTGACACAATATATAACGTCGACACGCTACTTAGCGATAGGGGACTGCTAAGAAGGTGGTGGTTCCAACCGGAATCGCAGTTTACTATTTACGTTTTTTTATACGGCGGCCTCAGCCGTATATACTATATTACAGAAGCTCGATTTTCATGTATCTGCTTCTCCCTGTGTTACTTGCGTTGTAAAAATTGGTAGGTCGTAAAAATTGGTAGGTCGTAAAAATGCATTGTTTGTGTGTGCGTGTGTGTTCACTGTGTGTGTTAATCTTGGATCTCAGCGTATAGTGTTGTGTTATGCTATGTTATGTGTACTGTACTGCTAATCCCGCTCGCATATCGGTCAAGTGCTGAAAATTTTTGTATACAGTGGGCAGTAATGGAAAACCTGTCGCATCAACGCTTCCTAGATTCGGTACCGGTATTCGGTAGATTCTTCCTAGCGTCGGTACCAGACTACCAGAACACTTCGAGGTCCACACTCCACTACCGTTATTTTAATAATTAATATTAACATTAAAAGTCAGTATTTAAAATAGTTTTAATATTAATAATTTTATTAATTACCATTTACCATCTTTAAAACTATCCTATTTTTTGTGATAATTATAATAATAGGGTGACGTGGCTCTGGAAGGGTTGGCGTTGATGGTCTAAACATGAAATAAGCTTACATTATGATGGACGTGGCTCGGTTCTCTGGTTCCAGGTCAATAAAGTTGGAGTTATTTTATTGTCAAAACTAATCTTACGTTTTTCGGCACATAAGTCAGCGGTAACCTATAGTTTTTATGGTGTCAAATGAAAGCTGTTCTTATATCCTAACTGATGTCGAAAACTAGAACTTTTTATCAGCTAGCTAAAAAAAGTTATGGCGTAAAAAGTTTTTACGTAAACTGAGTATTTTTCAAAAATGTTACGTAACGTCCATGTTACTATTGATATAACAAAAGAAACGCTTCCATGAAGTCATCCATATAACTGTGATCCTTACACAAAACAGTTTTTACTCCATCAGTCACCATGGAGCCGGCCATATGGGTCTAAATCTGAAATTTATTCTATTCAAAAATTTTATTTTGCATTTTTTTGTATATAAGTCAGCGTTAACGTATAGCTTTTTTGGTATCAAATAAAAGCCCATAGTCTGCACTATCTAATAGTGAAAACTAGAACCTTTTACGTGGTCCCTGGAAAAAGTTATTGCATAAAGTTCTTTTTAGAAAACATTTTGTTCGAAAAAATTCCTCCGCGACTACTCACACCATATGCGTATTGACCAAAAGTTCGGAAAAATTGAAACCGTTATAACTTGCTTCAACGTTGACGTAGAAACATGAAATTGACGGCATTCTGCTCAGAACTTCAGGCGCTTTCGAATGAAACCTTACTTGACGTTGACGGACGCCACGTTAAATCAGCGTTTAACAATTAATTAATACGGAACATTGGTTGGTTTTTACGTCGTCGTGCGACCTATCAATCGATAGCTCTTGACAAGCGCTAGCATTTAAAAAAAATTTCACGTCGATACCACAACCGTATAAAAAGTTATGGCTCCTGGAATTTTTCCCTTTTGTTGACTACCTGTAATCACCTCATATGCGATCAAATCGCATTGCATGTCAACTTTGACTCAAGTTTGAATTTTGAAATTTTTTTCAAAACAAGTTTTATTGTCAAACACTGCGTGACTTCACGCTGTAGATCTAGTCTAACTAGTCTAAACTAGACGCACTAGTCTTGTATTAATAATTTTATTAATATTAAATTAAAAAAAATTTGAGAATTTTAATTATATTAATATTAAGTTAAAAATATTTCAGGAATTGTATTTATATTAATATTAAATTAAAAATAAATTGATAATTTTATTTATATTAATATTAAATTAAAAATATTTTAGCAATTGTATTTATATTAATATTAAATTAAAAATAAATTGGCCGCATTAATATTAAAAAGCACTTTATTTTTAATATTCTTTTTAATAACGGCTGGGCATATACAAGACTAGTATATGCCTGTGCAGAAACTGACACGCTGCATTTATATTAATATGGCAATTAGACTTACCTACTAAAAAAATTTCGTCTTTTCAACTTTTCGACAATGGACAAGCAGTATTCCAGAATTGCAAGCTTAAAGTTAAACTTTTTTAAACAGGTAATTGGGTTCCCTAATTATGGATGTGGAGTCTATTTTCGTCAATAATTATCCCTAGATCCCCCTACTGAGTACTGACCCCCACACTGCATCCCCTGATGGTGTTCACTGTTCGCTAGGGTGGTTTCTGTGCTGTAAATGTAGGGTTTTCTGCCGAGAATAAAGGGTCCTCTGTCTAAAAAAATGGGTCGACTGTCTTGAATAGACGATCAAATTCAGGTCGGCAACCCGTCGTCGCCACTTGACTAGTTGATAGTGAAACTGAAAATGCGTTTTAATGATTGGAACCAACAATGCATAATAAAAAGAGTAGGTATGACACATATTTAGGTATTTTTGGTCGATCATGGGGAAAGGGTCCCCAAAATTTTGACACCGTTACATGTCTTTGTCGCAGGATAGGTATCATTCGAACCCAGGCGGCCAGGCATACATGTAAGAGTACACAATAAGGAAAACTATGACACTCTTTTCTATTCAAGCTAATTTAATAAGCTAACGATGCTCCGCCGAAATAGCCCTTTTACGCTTTTGGTTTTTGGTCCGGCCCTTTTGGTCCGGCGGGAAAAATTTTCAGATACGTCTCGAATAGACCAAATTTGGTCTAAAATTTTAAATTTTCACCATTTTTTTCTGGGTGCCGCCGGCCCCGGACCCTGCAATTATTTGGCTTGTGTTCTTTGCCTTTGTCTTGCATTAAAGCATACGTATGTGCATATAGTTGTATTGTGCATTAATCTATGTACATAAAAAATAAATTCGGTATTCAACGACAAGTAACGGTATTCGGTATTCAGCGTACATAGTGTACGTATTGTATTAGTGCACTTGCCGGTATGCTGAGCTCTTTTCCAGTAGAATTCGTATTGATGCCCCCTACGCCAAAAAATCCTAATACAGTGCGCGTCGCAGTAAGGGAACTAGCCCAAACAATGTGGAGTTTGAAAACAATTCACACGGTGAATGGCATTGCTATTTACGCGATGCTGCATACTGATTGGTTAAATGCAGAAGCTCCGCCTACAAGTCGCCGCTGATTGGCTGAATCCTTAAACCTTAAACCAAAAAGTTGAAATTTTTCAACTGCGTTAAACTTTAAACCTTAAACCATAAACCTTAAACCTTAAACCTTAAACCTTAAACCTTAAACCTTAAACCATAAACCTTAAACCTACGCAGTGGGAATGTGCAATATGCTTATCTCATGTTCTACGTTAAACCTTAAACCTTAAACCTTAAACCTTAAACCTTAAACCTTAAACCTGCAGTGGGAAGCGGGCATTAGTTAATTCAACTCAGTTATTGCGCTATTTTTTCATGGATGGTAATGGGTACATGATATAATTTTTGGTAGTCCTTTTTTATTGCAGACAAAACGACTAAAAGTTGATATCAAAACATGAGTATATTTAACTTTCTTGCAAATGAGCACTCGAGCATACAATTATAAACAGTGCTATTCGATAGTCAGTTTTATCTTCTCACAGATTGTATAAATTATCATAAAGTTTCTGTACCCAACATCACCGAAATAGCCTATTTTATTTTTTCTGACATCAGTCGCTTTTTATGGACAATCAAGCTTTGAATGTTACCACTACTTTGGTCAATGTTTGACGTTTTTGTTTCACGTTAAGTGGCCCAAGTGTAGTGTCCTACATGGCCAAATTTGGCCAACTTAATCAGTTGATGTATATACGTAGTTAGTTAGTTTTGTTTCGAAGAATTGTTAACTGTTCTGCCTAAATGTTGGGTGATGAGAAATAAATGAATCTGAAAAGACATTAAAATTATTTTAAAAAATTTTGAGGGACATCCGGGGGCACACCGTCCTGGTCTTGTGTTATTAGAAATGGTCAAGTTGGCCAGCTGACTTGGCGAACTTGGGCAACTTCAATGGCTAACTTGGCCAACTTTAGTTGGCCAACTTGGCCATCTTAAAAATTGCTAACTTGGCCAACTTCAGTTGGCCAACTTGGCCAACTTAAAAATGGCTAACTCGGCCAAATTCAGTTGGCCAACTTGGCCAACTTAAGTTGGCCAAATCAACTTGGCCAACTTGGCCAACTTAAGTTGGCCATCTCAACTTGGCCAACTTGGCCAACTTAAGTTGGCCAACTCAACTTGGCCAACTTGGCCAACTTGAACATCCGATCTTTCACTATTTAAAATAAAGTCAAGTTCAAATCTCGAAGTTTACATTTTAAATTTTCATTTTCATTAACTGACTAACTAACTTGAAAGAGTTAACTAGAGGATTCGAACTTGACTTCATTTCAAATAGTCAAAGTATCGGATGTTCAAGTTGGCCAAGTTGGCCAAGTTGAGTTGGTCAACTTAAGTTGGCCAAGTTGGCCAAGTTGAGTTGGCCAACTTAAGTTGGCCAAGTTGGCCAAGTTGAGTTGGCCAACTTAAGTTGGCCAAGTTGGCCAAGTTGAGTTGGCCAACTTAAGTTGGCCAAGTTGGCCAAGTTGAGTTGGCCAACTTAAGTTGGCCAAGTTGATTTGGCCAACTTAAGTTGGCCAAGTTGGCCAAGTTGAGTTGGCCAACTTAAGTTGGCCAAGTTGGCCAAGTTGAGTTGGCCAACTTAAGTTGGCCAAGTTGGCCAAGTTGAGTTGGCCAACTTAAGTTGGCCAAGTTGGCCAAGTTCAGTTGGCCAACTTAAGTTGGCTAAGTTGAGTTGGCCAACTTAAGTTGGCCAAGTTGGCCAAGTTCAGTTGGCCAACTTAAGTTGGCCAAGTTGGCCAAGTTGAGTTGGTCAAGTTGGCAAATTTGCAACAAAGTTAACAGTGTAGGACACTACACTTGGGCCCGTTAAGTTATTGAAAATTGTAAGTGTTTTCATACCTCAATGATGCACAAAATTACAGCCCAACATCATTGCATGAGACTCACAGAATGTGTTGAACTACTCTTGGTTGAACTTAAACCCAGTCTAAGTCGAACACGTGATTTCATAATAATAAAATACACATAGAATTTTTCAGTAAGATGTTTTATTTAATTTGAAAAGAACGTTTTAGACCGAGTCTATAGTTAAAACACCTTTCGTGAATTCCAGCCATGACGTCCGTACAGGTAAAACTTTTAATAAAGGCTAACCAAAGAATGCTGGCCATTGACACAAAATAAAACGAACGCTTTTATTACGAAAAGAATGAATTGCAATCATTAAAAGTACAGCGAGTAGTCACAAAAAGCACGCCACTTGTTTTGCCTTACGGTTCAGCAATTTTTGGTCAAGCTTTAGTTATTGTTAGTTTACAGCATTGCTTGTCGATACTGTTAGGGATCCACTATTTGCTCTGTTTGCATTCCGACTTCCCAGTACTGCAAAATTGGCCCTCAAAAATTTTCCCACGTATTCCTGGTCGTCCGGATTTTCCTCTTTGGGCGGCTCATGTTGAAGGATTCCAAATTTGAAGACCAGAATGACAAAACAGATCATAATTATTGCCAGAATCAGCAAAGTAGCCAAGATTGCAATTGTCAACGTGAAAAAACCTGTGAAGCAGTAAAAGACAATTCAAATAAAATCATACAAGTGTTGAACTTGAAAGGCAGATGAGACCCCAATTTAGAAAAGGGACCAAGAATCGAACCCGGGCCGCTTGCTTCGAAGACAAGAATGCTACCACTACACCACAGCTCCCAAATCTCATAGGCCCTAATTCTCATTTACAACATTTACAACACGTTTTCATCTTTTTTAAGGATGTTCATGAGCAGCGTGGCTACATATATGTATAAAAAATCAAGCAAAACAAATTACGAAGAAGAAAAATTAAAAGCTAAACAGTACTTCTTGCACGAATATACTAGTATGTAGTACTAACCAAAATTACTTGATACAGACTGTTGAGTCAGTGCAGACTCAGAGACATTTGATTCCGGAGTCAAAGTCTATTTATTACTAAGCTATGCACTTTGATTCGAAAACCAAGTGATTCCGACTCCGCTACAATTCCGAAATCTGTCAGCAAGTAGGTAATTTTGGTCGGTTACTGTAATGTTTAGTTTAATAATTACTAGAAAGTTAGTATATATCTTATGAGATAGACACCATGAAAAGAAGTTTAAATTTTAAATTTAAATTTAAATTAAAACATGTACTCACCTTTTGTGGTCTTTAAAGTATCTTCATTGGTTAAAACATTCAATTTTTGTTGCTCTAAATTTGTAACAAATATACATATATATGGTGGTGTGGTAGTTAAGTTAATAATAACAACAGTTTAGTTTCGTTTAGTGTACCTCACGCATTAAATTGTGACCAAAAAATTCTGAACCGTGAGACAAAAGGGGTGGCGTGATTTTAGTGACTATGTAAGTTACTTGCTGCACTCTTGATGGCTGAAATTTAATCGTTTCGTAGTGAAATCGCGTATATATTTTCTATTGTCTCAGGGTCCAGTAGTTTTTAGTTACAGACTCAAATTCAACCTAATGTTTTCTTCATAAGACAGCCAAATATTCCAGAAACGAATGCATTTAAATTCTAATTACAATTGCACATCCATAAGTATTAAATCCATAGTGCTAACCTTGAATTGCTGCATCTACGTGTAGCCTTTTGCTATTTTGAGCGAAACCTAAACAGTTGCATAAAGGTTCAATAATTTTGTGAAAAATATAAAACTACCTAATCTGCAGCCAACAATTCGTTTCGATTTGCGTATGAAACTTAAAACACTGAAAATGTATGATTCCTGCCAACAGCAGCTGATTTTTCAAATATTAAAACAATTACATGACGCTGATTAAGCATACAAACATTATATTTGAAACCGGTCGCGTATAACCCAGCATAAATTTTGGGCATATGGCGTTGGCCAAAAACGGTTGGCTGACTAACTGACTGGCTGCTATTTCCGGACTTGACTGAGAAGTTCGGACACTGTGCTGAATCTATCAATTCATCATCAATATCAATCAAAGTCATCAGATTTCAACAGATACTTGCATTTTTCCGATACAATGAACTTGTGCCTTCGAACGTGATAGTTGTCCATTTTGTGGGGAAATGTTGGTGAATGTAGCCTCATTTTTCTTTCGCACCAAAGTGTCACTGGCTGTTTGAAAATCCAAAAACTAATGTCCAGACATCCGTCGTATTCTGTGCGGAAAGTCTAAAAATTCGATGATCTATCTTTGATAAATACAATCTATGATTGTTTCATAGGTGATACCTAACTAGGCGATCAATTTTGCTTTTAGGTTTATTGCCCAAATACCTATTACTTTTGGTACAATCTACTGAAATACTGCAGATGCCGCAGACTGGGATTTCCAGATATTTTTGTAGTGACAATTCTGTGCGATTTTTAACAAAGTAAGACACGGTGAAAGTAAAATGACAATGACCTTGCGAATGCTTGCACATTTTTATTAAACGGTCAAAAACGCGTTTTTAGCTGTCAACATTTTAACGAGTTCAAACCGCATTTTTTAGTATTTAAAATCCTGTAAAATAAACCACAGGTAAAATTTTGAAAAAATGAGAGATGCCTAGGGATTTTGACCTTTACATTGATGGGCCAAAAATTGGTGCTCAATTATCGTTCGTAACTTGAGTTCTGTGCGTGCAAAGTTTACGTAGAATCTTGGTAGAATTCACAAAAACCTCGAAAACGCAAGTACCTCCTTAAACGGTTCCTCAAACAGTTTAAATATTGAGTCTATGCCTAATCTTCGCTTTCAATACCTATTTTTTTGCCTATAACCTATCAGACTGACACACTCGCAGCCTCACCTGAGTTTCGCTTCGATACAGTGTATAGAAAGGGACAAACAACCGCAAAACTCCTGCTAACTTCTCCTGAGAAACCGTGAAGTTACAGCAAATTCTTGTGTACAAATGGTCAGGATTGCAACTGCCTGGTTTAATGGCAACTGAACTGGCATCTTCAAAAACTTCTTCTGTCACCTTAATTAAGGTGTCATCTAAAATTATAATTGATCAATACAATCAATCACACAGTAAATCAACGCGATGGTAATAAAATGACGACGAAGTATTAGGGCTAGGCCCACTCTATAAATTCAAAACTTCAAAAAAATTTGAGCACAGGTAACCTTAAAAATATACAAAACAGATAACCTAGTTAATTTAATTTATCGTGGTTCATTTAATAAAAGATTATTAAAGTATGAGTATAATCAGAGTTCAGTAGGGCATACGGACAACGCTAGTTTCGTCTGTTTTCTTCGATTCATTAGATACGTCCGTTCATCCGTTTATCCATACGTCCTAATAATAGTATTGAAGTATATCGACCCTAATGCCGCTGAACTAATTGGTTGACGTACCATAAGCCAGAACATGCGCTGTCGTCAAAAATGTAAATTCTATTTGTCTTTTCATAAATACAGTACAAATTAGTCCAAAAAATGTTCCCGGAGTTACAGCATTTTTTGGCGTGAAGTGAATTTCTGAGGCTAAGTGGCACGTTTCATCAAATAAGATGGATTTGCAGGTATTTGTGGCGGTGTGCGTATACTGTATTTTTGACCATCCTTGAGCTTGCATGGTAGTAGCGTCGTTTTCCATACAGTACAGCAACACTTGCTTGGTTAACTTTACAGTAAATACGGGATTTTTGTGATAATCCCACAGTACCACATAATGGTAGCCAAACTCTAATCCATTGTGCATCATCCAAAATGCGCCCACATCTGTAGAAACAATATAAAAACTACAGTAACGTTGCAACAGATTGAGCATGTATGAAAAAATGGTACGAGATAATTAAGCTTTAAAAATGCTCTCAAGTCGCGAATCAGTTTGGTGTTTTGGTCCTGTTTGATTGTGCCAATTTTTAAGTTAGCGCCAATCTTCAACTAACTTCAACGGATTTTTTAACTTGCTGTAGCGTAGCCTCCTAAGACGCGGTTCACACGAGGCACAAAATAAGAAATAAGTTTTAAGAAAGTACTGGAAGAACTAGCGAAAAAATAATCAGCCAACTGATCAACAACCAGTTGGTTAAAAGACGCTTATGTGAAGTTTTGTAGGCTATTAATAATTTCTATTGCTATTGACATGAAACTTCACTTAATTTTAGAAAAAGCACAAAAGCATAAAGTTAAATACGATATGGCTTCTTAGTACTTTCGTAGACAACGTCATTAGTTGTTGGTCATAAAACAATTTCAGTCAAATATACGTTTAACATTTTCGCCACAGTTAGCTAGTTTATATGTACTTAGTATTAGTGTTAGTAGATGGTAGGAAGTAAGAAACAGTCAACAGTGCGCGTAAAACAAACGTAAAATACCGCAAGTCGTGGTCTGTTCGGACTCTTTATAGCTGAGAAACTTCCCCACGGCTGTGTCCAGAAGATAAAAATTGGAGCAATCATCGGTAAACCAGTTTTTGACGTAGCTACGAAAGCAGACTGGCACGCTGAGTCGTGTCCTGCATTGGTTGGCGGCATAAATGCATCTGGACTTCTTTGTTGTGGGAAGTTTGAAAGCACAAACTTTGGCATAAGAGCCACAATCGCCACAGCCAAGAAAATCTGCATGAAGAAATATTAACATTTTTAGCGAAGTGGCCTATGCTTTTAACTTAAGGATGATTTAGGCTCGTCCTTTTTTCGTCCTTTAGTCGTCCTTATCTCGTCTTTTTTGTCCTTGTCATTTTAAAATTATTGTTTCACGATTTTGAGTCGTCTTTTCTTTTTTTTGTGCTTTTGTTTTTGCCCGTTTGTTTTTGTTATTTTGTTTGCGTAAAACAACAATGTCCAATAAGACAAAAGAACAAGGACAGAAGAACTAAAAACAAGAAAAAACGACAAAGAAGGACAATAAAAGGATAAAAGACAGTTTTAAAAGGACGACAAAAAATAGCCGTTTCAAAAAGACTCTTTCCATTCATTATCAAACACTACTGAAGTTTCGGAAACATTCCGTGTCCATTGTTTTTTTACAATGTAACGGAAAGTTAGTAGTATAACTGATTCAATTATGCATGTTTTTCATTCATTAAAATTCCCTTTTAAATAAAAAGTCGATTGTCGATCTTGACAGTAAAAATTAGTCTAAATGAATGAAAATTTCATTTCATAAATGATACCAAGAGTACATGATACCTACGACACTAGCCAAAACCATCAAGACAATGACTCCGAACATACCAATGGCCACATACAGAGAATTTGCGTTATATGCTTGGCTAGAGCATCTGATATATGTGCCGACCAAAGTTTGGCTCATTTTCAGGACAAACACTTTTCTTTCCTGGTTATCAACAAGATTTTCAATAACTTCAGCTCCTGAAGATATGATACTGGCATTGCGGTGGCTGCAAATCATTTTTATGTAACCATCGACAACAGGTATGTCAGAATAGGCACCGCTGGTATCCATGAACAGTATAAGGTCATCGTTTGTTGAACCATGAATACCTGAAAACATGAAAACACTGCCACAATGACTAATCTCATTACCGTTGGTGGTTCACGATTATAGCACAACTAAGACCAATACCCTAGACATACATAAGTATTTGTAAGGCTTTACTGTGAGCACCCACCTTCCCCCCTCATATTCCTCAACAATTACATTATTTCCCTATGCATTTTAAAGCTGATGAGTTTTTACTTGCCTGTTTTGTTAAACTTTAGATTTTACCAAGAGTACATAATAGGAAGAGTATGACACTCTTCCTATTATGCCTAGCAGCGCGCGTCCAATGCGCAGCGCGAAATAGGCCTTTTATGTACGGTTTTGAGGGGGGGTACCCCCCCCTCAACTGAAGACCCCGTACTCAACTGAGGGGGGGGTACCCCCTACTCAGTTCGATACTCCGTGCTCAACTGAGGGGGGGGTACCCCCCCCCTCAACTCAGCACCCCGTCTTCAGTTGAGGGGGGGTACCCCCCCCTCATTTCAAGACACTGACAAAGTCTTTGCGCTACCCCCCGCTCAGTTCAGTACCCCGTCTTCCAGTTCAGCACATCAACAAAAGTCCTTGTCAGTGTCTTGAAATGAGGGGGGGGTACCCCCCCTCAACTGACGACGGGGTGCTGAGTTGAGGGGGGGGGTACCCCCCCCCTCAGTTGAGCACGTCTTCAGTTGAGGGGGGGGGTACCCCCCCTCAAAACCGTATATAAACGGGCTATTTCGCGCTGCGCATTGGACGCACGCCCGTAGGCATAATAGGAAGAGTGTCATACTCTTCCTATTATGTACTCTTGATTTTACCTAACTGATTTTGGTCCATAATCTATATTTACATTAACAATTCATACTGGGAAAATTTTGCCTCTTTGTGAATAATATATATTACTGAGACCAAACTTACATAGAAAAAGGAATTGAAAATAAATAAAACAGAAGGCAAGTATGGATATTTTTCGTTGCATATCTGTGTCAGCGTCTGCTTGCAATGGGAACTAAAATTTGTCTTAGAATTTTCTGATGGATTTCTCTGAAGTTTCTTGATGGAACAGTAATCAGTGATTACTGTCAGTCGACATTCAGTAGTAGGATATAATCTGGGTAGCTGTATGTTGGAAATAGTATAACATGAAGAATGGGACTGTCTTTTAGCTAATAACTAAACATAAGAAACTGATTATGTATGATCAAGATCAACTGTAATGCGCATCGTATTTCCTTGTTTTCAGAAATACTCAAGGGGAAATGAAAGTGATTTAGTAATAGTTATTGTTAAAGTTAGACTAAACAAGAAAAACTTCGTTGCAAAATGGTAATCATTAAATATTACAGCTTGCTACGAATTAATGTGAAACATTTTCAGTCCTTCTTATACTAACTAAGGCCTATTCCTTTACCGGATTAAAAAGGTTGATTTTAATCGGACTCGACTGTTTGAAAATTATGCTAAAAAATGCAAGAAATGCCATTCCAAAACCTCCGGATTTAAACGAATATAATTTTTAACGCGCTGCTTTTTAGTCAGACTAAAGCCCGGTTTATACTTCGTGCTTCGTGCTTTCTCGGTTCATACTTCATGCTTTAGTGCTTTTGTGCTTTGTGCTATTGCAGTTGTGCTTTCTCGGTTCATAATTCGTGCTTTTGTGCTTCAGTGCTTTGTGCTTTTGACTTGTCTTTCCTCGGTTCATATATACTTCGTGCTTTTGTGCTTTAGAACTTTAGTGCTTTTGAGTTTGTGCTTTCTCGGCTCATACTTCGTGCTTTAGTGCTTTTGTGCTTTGTGCTTTTGAATTGGTGCTTTTTTGGTTCATACTTCGTGCTTTAGTATTTTAGTGCTTTGTGCTTTTGAAAATGTACTTTCCCGGTTCATACTTCGCGTTTTAGTGCTTCGTGCTTTTGGAAGTGCTTTAGTGCTTTTGGAAGTGCTTTTGAATGTTTGGCAGTGTCAAACATTTGTGGCAGTGCTTTAGTGCTTAGCCAATTAGCGTGAAGTGGGTATAACTACTTCAACCGAATCATGCGCTCACTCCGTAAGCGCAGTGGTGACCCTGGGCCTCCTTAAAGGCCAATGGGCTTATTTTGATAGCATGACTTTAGTCAAAGACCACACCAAAAATCGTCCGTAAGTGAAGACAACAAAAATAGCAAAATCAACAGAAAATTTGTATTTGTTTTTAAAACAAACTTAGCAGATATTGTCGAAGTTGTCCTGGGGCCATTGACTTTACCAGATTAAACGGACTGAACTTATTTCAGTGCGTGATTTAGAAATGGCATAATGGACTAAACAATCAATCAACAAACTCTCTAATCCTGTACAGCAATGGGCCCCTGATTATCGAATTTAAAAAATGATGTTAAGACTAATAGCGCTCAATTTTCAGAACGTCCAGTAGGCTATAATTTTTATTATATTATATCATACAATTGCCTGTCCAGTAAAATACGCAAGTTGAATAAAACAAAACTAAACTACTGAAAACATACACTGTATATTAACCTTTAGTATTGCTCACGTGGTTCAAGCAGTATTCTGTCACCAAAAGCAGAAAGTGCGAAGCACAACTCAAAGCACAGACTGCAGTACTTCGAGCACCACCAAAAGCACAAGTTTTTAAAGCATCAAAGCGCTGACGTAAAGCACAAAGCACTAAAGCACTAAAGCACAGTGCTTCGAAACATTCGATGTCAAACATCCAAAAGCACAGTCGAAAGCACAAAGCACTAAAAGCACAAAGCACAGTGCTTTTGAATTTGTCAAAAGCACAAATTGTTAAACATTGGAAAGCACAATGCAAAAGCACTAAAGGACCAAAGCACTAAAGCACGAAGTATGAACCGGGCTTAAACGGACTTACCTAACGTATGCAATTGTTAATCGTGCATGTTAAATTCGTTTAGTCCAGTAGTAGGTTAGGAATGGGTTCGGAATAAAATTAAGCCGCAGACTTTTTAAATAAGTCGTTTAGTCCGATTAGTCATACCAACAAGCAAAGCCCAATGCAAAATGGGCGTGGACATATCAAACTTTATATCATTATCAATATTATCACTCCGTGAAATGAAAAACCTGCTGCGCTGCAAACAATCATAACGGACAGAATGACCGAAATTGTATGCATCTATTATCGCATCCACAGGTGGGAGATTTGGTTTTCTAAATTGCGCTGTTTAGTGTACCGTTCAGTTTGAGCGGTCCCTGTATATTGTGTGAAATTGTGAGATAGTAGTGAGTAGTGAGTACTAAAATGTGAACAATGTGTGATACTTTGTAAACAATTTGAGATAAAAAATACACGTCTGATTACTATTCTTTAGTCGAATATAGTTTGCAAAGTCTACTAACAGGAAACACAGACACGTATGTATGTACAGCAGACAATAAATGCAGTCAACCACACATACCAACACACCAGCAGCAGAGACACATTTGGTGCACACACTCACGTTCACATACTCCCGCACAATCATGTGGGTCAAAACGTACATAAACGCACACACAAAACCTTCCGAAATACACGCTATCAACCGACAGACTCATTCAAAAGAAGCCTGCTGCGCTGTGGCGCAGCAGAAAAAACTCGGACTAAAATAAGTCCGACCCATTGGGTGGGATTCACAAAGCCTGTTTAACTTAGACTCGGTCTAAGTCTTAGACTGCGTTTAAACGCAGTCTCCCTAAATCAGCGTGCAAAAAATCGAGTGATCGTAACGAATTGTGCACACAAATTTTCAAATATAGAGCGCGTTTTTCTAAAACATGATTCACAAAGGCTGTTTAACTTAAACGCAGTCTAAATCAGCCTGATTTTCTAATAGAAACTTAGACATGCCTACACGGCCGTCCAAGCTATGTTTAAGTTAATTATCTTCGTTAACCGACATTCTAAGAACTTTTGAAAAGCCACCAGTACTTTACTTGGCTATTTCTAACTTATCATTGATGTTTCGGACCTATTTTTTTGCAATTCTAGAAAACCATGTTAATCTGGCTAGATTGTTTTAAACGGTTAAAACTGTCTCATAAATTCATAAGTTGGACCCAGATATGGTTTAAGTTATGCAAAAGTTAGATAAAGCTAGATTTTGTCACGTTCGTAAGTGAGGTCGTAAATGATGCTACGGTAATTTTAACAGCTTACAAAATGCGTAAAATAGTGCTTTAAGGTCTATTTCAGTAATTTTCAGAACTCTAGACTAAACATAGCACTTTTTTTAAAAGTCCAAATGTTTTAATTTGTGTAAAAAATTAACTAAATTACTTAAATGCAACATTTAACAACTTAATGGGCAGGTACTTACACACAAAAACAATTTGCTTATGTAAAAAACTATTTTCAGAGTTAAACGAGCGTTTAGTTGAACAAGGTCTAAACGCGGTCTGTGAGTTGGACTTAGGCTGCGTTTAAACGAGCGTTTAGCTAAACGCTCGTTACGAAATGTTCTAAGCGTCTTTACCATTGCAATAAAATAAGGTGATAGAACGATATAGAACAATCGTAATGAAAATACACACAAATTTCGTGAATCATGATTAACTTAGACCAACGTTTTAGACTGCGTTTAAACGCAGTCTAACTTAGACTGCGTTTAAACGCGCTTTGTGAATCCCACCCATTTAATCTGGTAAATGAATAGGCCCTGGCAAATCCTGTAGCGCAGCTTTAAATACTATTATAAACATTCAATTGTGGTTTTTTGAGATACAGTACTGGTCAAAAATAGATATAAATGCTCGTACGAGCACGAGCACTGCTCGTTTCAAGGGATGTGCGCGCGAAATTTGAGCACTTTAGTTGCTGCTCGTAATTCGAGCAGCCAAACACTCACGAGCAGATTACGAGCAGCCAAAAATTTGTGGTGCTCGTAGTGAACGAGCACCCTAGCTAATACTTACGTCTGTCAGTTTCTTGAAGTGAATTATTTTTTGCTTCTTACACTTTCAGCTGGCAAGGGCTATACTTGCTTTTATTTCTTCGGCAATGAATTCACACACGCACACACACAAACTGACTTTTGACCTTGCTTCACTAGCCATGGTAGTAACCCTCACTGTCCCCCAGACACGCCTGTTACATACTTTTTCTCACTACTATTCTTGATTTGAACCTTACAAGTCAGGGTTTTCATTTTTATACTAATTTGTGGCTCATTATTTATTCGTCAACAATTATCAGTTGTTGTTTATTATAAACTGGCCTTCGACATGCTCAAACGTTACGTAAATTGATAGTTTTAAGACACAAATGTGTGACATGTGTACATGTTTGTTTGGGATACCTGAATGCGCAACCTAAAGGAGCTGGAGTACTTCAAATAAACTTATATACTCTTAAGCAATGTCATACATCGAGTTTTGGTGGAAAAATCATTATTAAAGAGTACTAGTGAGTTTTTTACAGATTTCCATCCGTGCGATTACGTAAACTCTTATTAGTAAACAATCTGTAACTCGTGATGCTTGTCACCTTAGTAATATACACCTACTACATGAAAAGTAATTAAAGCTTTAAATGTCAAAAAAATACGTCTATTTGCCCAACAGTTGTTCAATTTTTCTCCAGAGTCTGGCCAATATTACTATAATACCAGAGTACTGCGTAGCAATTGAAGCAAGGTCAAAGTTCAATGTGTGCGTGTGGGGCGTGTACGTGTGTTAACTCGTGTAGTAAGAGGTAATAAACTAGATACTAAAACCACATGCCACCCTTAACATCTGAAAGTGTAAGTATCAAATAATTCACGGCAAGAAATTGACAGGCGTAAGTATTAGATAGGGTGCTCGTTTACTACGAGCACCACAAATTTTTGGCTGCTCGTAATCTGCTCGTGAATGTTTGGCTGCTCGAATTACAAGCAGTAACTAAAGTGCCCGAATTGCACGCGCGCACATCCCTTGAAGCGAGCAGTGCTCGTGCTTGTACAAGCATTTATATCTATCTTTGACCAGTACTGTAGGAGTTAAGTGAAATGATTGCAAGGTATGTCTGTAGGCGTAAATGTGTTTCGCTTCATGGCGTTATGGAGTTTCAATTAATATAGAATTTTTTTCTTGTCGCGAGGGGAGCCGAACTCGGCGGTGCTGCTGAATGCTGAGGGCTACAATGCTACATTCAGTGTAATCTCAAAAAATGTGTGCCTTTATCACCTTCACCAGAGATTAAGCTGATAAAAACAGCAACAACAATTTGTAACAGCTGAGAAAGCTCAAAAGACGATGCTAAATCTGATTAGGTTTCATAACACTCCGAGTTTTTACGCGGCGGCCTCAGCCGCCGCGTATATACTATATTACATGGACTGAATTAACACGTATAAAGGCTCACTCACAGCGTATAATTACACTGTAACAATTTGTAGGTTGTGAAAATGCAGTGTGTGTGTGAGCGTGTGTATTTGTTGTGTGTGCTAATATCGTGTGTGTGTGTGTGTGTGTTGATAGGGAGTGCTGGATATCATCAGCTCCGCGTCGAAAACCCTGTGAGTGGCCTGCGTATACTGGTTATCTATATTGTTTCACAGCGGTCTAATTCAAGCAGATCGGCTGTCAAGCGCTTGCAAATTTGGCATATATTTGGCACTGTTTCATTGATCATTTATCAGCGTGTCAGCAGCTGAACAGCTTTAATCCTAGAAGCTGTTAGCAACCTATGTCTTGCCATGCAGGCCATTCAAATATGCCTATTCTAAACGCCTTCTAATATGCGGTTTAAAAGGTGGCGCTTTGGGCTGGAAATTGGCTTATGTTGAACAGTTTTTAAAGTTGAACAAGCTCTTCTGCTGAGTGAGAAGTGGTCAAATTGTGAGGCCTGAGTGTCAATATTCCAGAGGAAATATTAAACGCGGCCATTATCCGTGGATAAAGTCATTTTTTAAATCAACAAAAACGTTAATAAAAAATGTTTGATTCTCATCGAGATTCGAACTCGAATAACTGGATTAGGAGTCAATAGTGCTAACCGTTGCACTAATGAGAACCTGTTTGAAAGAATCATAACTTAAGGGGGCGCTCCCAATAACTTCCATGACTTTATTATCTTATAAGTCGACGCAGGTTCTAGCTAGAATAACTTTCGTTTAGAAATATCAAAACCATCTACAAAGCTCGGTTTTTGAGTAAGTTTCACGTTCCTGCTGCCTTGTTCGATTTTTTTATGACCGAATGAAAATTTATATTTTCGAAAAATGCGCACAATTTTTCAAACGGCATAACTGAGCGAGACTTTATCCAAATTTTACGATCTATGGCTTAAACTTTAGGTAATTATGTTGCCGAGGTGTATCTTTTTTTATAATTTCAATACAATTGTTTTGGCTCAAAATACACTTGTTTTTCTAAAATTGTTCAACTTGAAAACGCTGCAGAATTTCACCAAAAACAGAAATCAACATTTTCGAAGAAGGTACACCTGCATCTACTTATTTTCTAACTTTAAGGGGGTAGTGTTGCGAAAGCAGTCCATTTTGCGCGAATGTAAAACTTGTTCAGTAAAATGTTAGAAATTGTTCTTTCTATATTTTAAAAATCTACCTAAAGGCAAATTATTTTGCCAAGTGTCAGCAAAATTGGTGCAGCATATAGTTTGCAATAATGTCTCAAAATCGGAAAAATGACGAAAAAAAACCTATTCACATTCTATTTTTTAGTCACGTTTATCAATTTTTCTGTTTAGTTTTTTTACACAGACTGATAGCACATATGTTGTAGTTTATGCACACAAACTTTAGTGCAAATTGCTTGAGTGGTTGCGGAGTAATACTTGTTTGACCTGTAAAACTGTGCGGAAACTGTGAAGTACTCATAGCAATATGATAAATTGTGAAAAATCTAGACGCGTATTTTCAAATCAAAAGAAAAACGAACCTACAATTTTATTTTTTCTTATTTGTCGCAAAAAATTGTGCGTCCACACATTATGTGTACTTCACAAGCTGGCCAATCTGATATCTGGCTTGATTTTTCGAACTTTTATGTCCCTATTGTGTGATGTCTGGCTTACTAATGACGATTGGTCCAAGATATTTGTCAATATTGATAGTGTGATGTCTGGCAGTAATTATTTGATACCATGCAGCGTTGGATTAGCTTCTCATTGAATGTACTACTTCAAAACAAAAAGTTCTATTTTCACAGCCTATGAGCAAAACTGCTTTCGCGACACTACCCCCTTAAGTCAAATTTCACAATGAAAAAACGACATGGAGGAGAGTTATCACGAATCAAAAAAGGCTATCGCCGATCAGAAAAACCTACGGTTTGCCCACACAAACGACAGTGTCGAAAAATAGAGCGTCTTTTTTAATGCAAATATCCGTTGAGAAAAGTTAGAGAAGCCAAAAAGTAGTTAACGAAAAATTAGCATGAAAAATACTGTATTTTTGTCAATGTCGCTCAACGTATTTTGAAATTTTTTTAGAAAGGTTTGCCTACATAAACAACTTTTCAAAAAGCTGCAGTCACCGATTCGCTACAGTAAACCGTGGTAAAAAGTTACAAAAGCCATATACAACTTTTTGGGAAATCGATTTGAAAATTTTACAATATTAAAATTCAGGTCAAAAAAATAATTTCAACTAAACTACATGTTATGTATATCATTCGAAAGCTAATTCAATGCTGAACAACCTTTCTTCAATAATAAATACCTGAAAACGTGACTGAAAATTTTTACTGCCCAAAGTCAGTTATTCGGAGCGCCACCTTAACTAATGTGCACAACTTCTTTGTGTGCGACAGCGCTGCAGCTTTACATGCAGATTCTAAGATTTGATTAGTGAAAATTTAATTAACGCAATTTGATATAAAACATTCAAGATAACATCAAATAGAGTCGTTTTGCTGATACAGTTGCTCTGCTGATTAGCTTGATGACAAATTTTGGTTGTTTTAGGCTATAAATTCCGCGTTTATCAGCAACCGGTCGGCTCAGTTGGTTGAGCTATGGATTCAGAATCCGAATGTAAGTGGTTCGATCCTACTCCGGCGCTTTCCGTTTTGCAGTTTGATGCGAGAATTGTGTCATGGCTGAAAAGGCAACTCGTAAGTTAGGTAGAGAAAAGACAAATAGAGAGAAGACGGGAGAGAAAAAACGTACCTGCCTTTCTAGTGTTAATTAACACTAGAAAATTGACCTACCCGAAATAACATAGGAGAAGGAGAATCTGAATATAGTCCATACGCGGCCCCTGAGGGGGCCGCGTAAAAACATTCATAAAGAATCCAAAAGCAAAATGCAGCTGGTCAAAAAGTTAAGCTTGACATTTAAAAATTTTACGTTATTTTTGTGCCGCGTTTTATATTCGGAGAATATCTTCAGCACTGTAACGGAGGTCGCAACGGAATCAATCAAAAATACACTGCACTCTACTTGCAAAACGTACTTGTTTCAGTTGCTCTGTGAAATCGACGTGACGGAATAACTGAGAAACGAGGTGATAGATACAATGGGTGGGATTCACAAAGCGCGTTTAACTTGAAGACCTGACCCAGTCTAAGTCTTAGACTGCGTTTAAACGCGTCTAGCTAAACGATCGTTTAGACTCAGTCTAAGTCTGCATATGATTAGCGTGTAAATTTTGTTCTATTTTCGTGTTCTAAAATTGATTACGTTCTATTCCTAATTCACTAGCTCAGTCTAAGTTAAACGTTCGTTTAACTTAAACACCCGCTAGTGTTGAATTTAGACTAGCCTTTTGGCTAGTCTAAGGTTAGTCTAAGTATTTTTTAATTATTTTACTTAAGTATTTTTTAACATTTTTTGACTTTTATAGTTTTAATTAGTTCTTGTTCAACTTATAGGCTAATAATATCGTGTATTATCGTATCTATTTTACTTTTTAGCTACTAGTATACGTTTATATGACAGTTAATGTGGATGATCTAGTTTGATAATAGGAAAATATTGTTTACCATACTGTTTACTTATTCATTTGTTGCTATTAACAGTTCATAAAGCTCTAAAGTTAGTAAAGTCAACTACCTAATTAACTTAAGGGGGTAATTGCGTTTTTAGGTGTTTTTTTAAACTACCATAACTGCACTTAACCTCAACGAAAACTAGAGCGGTCTGTTTTACATTTTTTTTACACCTTCCAGCTTTGAAAAACCTATATTTAAAAGCAGATTATCTTCTGCAATTTTACTGCTGCAATCATTTGAATACACCCCATCAGCGGTTTTTTTGACTAATTTTTGCGCCACAGTTATGAAACTCAAGATCAGCCAACAACTACTAAACTTTTTGCAGTTATGCACTGACATAATATCCCCACCCGTTTTTTTGATATAGTTGATAAGTCGTTTCTACGTTGAGAAAATGACATTTTCGTGCAAAAATCACGTAATTTGACTTTTCTCTAACATTTTCAAAAGCCCATAACACCGACTCTACAAACTATTTTTAGAAGAGGAAAAAAACGGGTGGGGATATTATCCTAAAGATAATGTGGTTAAACTTTCGAAGCCGTAGTCCGTTTTTAGCTTGAGTTCTGTGGGCGCAAAAATTACACTGAAATGTCAAAAACCACGAAAACGACATTACCCCCTTAAATTGATAAAAATGATTAAAAATTACAAAAATTACTGAAGTAATAATTACATAATTACATAATATTTACATAATTACATAATATTTACATAATATGAACTATACTAAAAATAATGATAATGTAAGTTTTTTCATGATGCTTCTAAGAACGGTAATACATCATGAGTTGAGCGTTGTAGAGTGTATAATTTTTTGAAAAAAACGTCTGGGGTCATAATAAAAACAAAGTAAAGTGGAGTTATTTTTTTATTCAGTACAACAGACCAGGGTTTTGCTAGAACTACAGGAATTAGTATTGTTGAATGTTTGAAGAACACTTTCATACTTTAAACGTGGTTATTTACATACACAAAAATCTGAAAACCACAACTATTAAAGCGACGACTTACGGTAAAAGGTGTTATTTTGTCAGAAAACTCCGCATTCCTCCGCGTTATTGCAACTCGCGAGATTCGAATTTGTAACTATCGAAACTGCTGTTGAAAATGTCATGTTGTCAGTAACCGACTTTTACAATAATTGTAACAGCTTAGCTAAATTAACCGAACTCATACAGTCAGTTATTCTGCGGAAAAGTTCATGGTTTTGTTGCATGATCAAATTGAACTTTGTTACAAATATAAAAGAGGTAGCCTAGTGATACCTATTTTGCTATGTTTTTCACACATGCTTCGTAAATAGTAGTATAAGTATTCACTTTAATTTTTGAGATTGAGCAAAGCTTCGTGCCTACTGCCTTCATTTTCTATTTCGTTAAGTGCAGTCGAATCATTAGAGTACCCAAACAGCTGTAAACACTTTAAACACTTTAAGCAACCATAAACAATAACTGTGGATAATATTTTCAGCATCTATATTGAGGACGTTGTTTTGTAGCCAAACAGGAAAAATACTACACGAATACTTTCTCCTACCAAAGTAGGTGTGCGTGTGTATCACCATGTGTAGCACACTCATTGCACCGCCAAGACGCACCAGACGCACTAGACTTGTATGAACTATACTAAAAATAATGATAATGACAGAATCTTTATGATGCTTCTCAAAAATGTAGTAGAACCTGTGGTAAGCGTCGCAAGATGCATAATTTTTTGATAAAAAGCGTCTGGGGTTGGTTAAAGCGGTTTCCGTCCGGGCGCCAAGGTCAAAACTACGTCAACTTACAGCAAATAGGTCACGTGACCCATCAATCGAAAGCGCTTTGTCTAACCAATAGAATGGTGAAACTCCCAAGTGGCTGTGACACCCATAACAAACGTTATGGGGATTTTAAGGAATTCACACCATAGAACACTATTATCATAATTAAATCGTAATTACTACATTACGAAAAGTGTTCTTTTTCTCATATCCTTAAAGGCGCCATAACTGGCGTTTAATAACTCGGACGGACACAAGAATAGCATCATTGAATTGCTAACGGGCAGGGCTTTCAAAAGAGGGGTCACATGACCACCTGGCGCTTCAGATTACCCCGAAATAAATATCTCAGGGTACGTTCACGTGACATGGTCATGTGACCCATCATTTAAAAGCTCTAACGATTTCCTGACAAATGACGTTAAAATTATCATTGTACCGCTACCGTATCGAAAGTTATGGCCCCTGAAAAGTTTTCGTAAAAGGGGCTGATCGTACAGATCACACCATGGGTGATCAAATCCCAAAACAATTTAATTCAGGCAAAAATCTAACTTTTTTGCTCATTTTTCAAATAATGTAACATAACCCAGACTTCACTGAAATAAATACGACCTGGTCGAACTAGTCTAAACTAGACGCACTAGACTTGTATGAACTATACTAAAAATAATGATAATGACAGATTCTTCATCATACTTCTCAATACTTCTCAAAAATGTAGTACAATCTGTTGTAAGCGTGGCACAAGGCATAATTTTTTGATAAAAAGTGTCTGGGGCTGATTACAGCGGCTTTTGTCCGGGCGCCAAGGTCAAGACTAACGTCAACTTTTAGTAAGGGGGTCATGTGACCCATCAATCGAAAGCGCTTTATCTCACCAATCGAACAATGAAACTCCCAAGTTGCTACGACCCGCATAACAAACGTTATGGGACTTTAAAGGAATTCACCCCATAAAACACTGTTATCATAATTAAATCGTAATTACTACATTACAAAAAGTGTTCTTTTTCTCACATCCTTAAAGGCGCCATAACTGGCTTTTAGGAACTCGGACGGACACAAGAATGGTATCACTGGATTGCTGGCGTGCAGGGCTTTCGAAAGAGGGGTCACATGACCACCTGGCACTTCAGATTACCCCGAAATAAATATCTCAGGGTACGCTCACGTGACAGGGTCATGTGACCCCTCATTTTAAAGCGCTCCTTAAATCTAAGCGATTGATGTCAATTTCATGGTTGTCCGTCACTCCTATTGTCTACTATGGGCCTTTTAAAATCCAACCTTTGTGACTATTCAAAATCAGCCCATGTTGGATCAAATTTCTTTACATTTAAATTTGAACCATTTTTACATTTCAATTTGAACCATTTTTTGAATGCAACAAATTTTAACATATTCAGATGCGCTGGACTTTTAGTTGTAAAACTAGTCTAAACTAGACGCACTAAACTTGTAATTAATAATAATAATAATAGGTATGTCAATTTTATGTATGTAATTAAGATAATTGTATGTTAAATAGTAAATTAATTATCCTATTTACCAATTGTTAAATTTTCTTTTTAACTTCGTAATTAAATTGACTTTTAAATTAACTTTTATGAAAAAGTAATTTTATTACCTAAATTGTCGGTACGTATTAAAGCAAAATGTTCTGCAATAGAACTGAAAAAGAATCAAATAAAGAATTCTGTTAAACGAGCCCGTTCAACTCAAACGGGTTTTGTGAATCACGTTTAGACTCGGTCTAAACGTTCGTTTAAGTTAGACAAGGTTTCAATTGAAATAGAACATAAAAATCAGATGACACACACTAATCATATCAATCTCTGTGAATCATGTTTAACTTAGACCAACGTTTTAGACTGCGTTTAAACGCAGTCTAACTTAGACTGCGTTTAAACGCGCTTTGTGAATCCCACCCAATGTGTACGGGAACGGGTACGCGGCACGCGCACACCCAAATACACATTGAATACTGTAGAGCCAACATGAGAGACATTTCGGCTTGCGCTTTCATAAATAGATTCCTATTGCACAACAAGTGCCTAGTTTTCTCGCCTTAAGATCATCAAGCGCCAAGCGGTCGCAAAATGTCATTTTCTACGAATATGATTGATGTATTGAAAAACAATCATTTTCGAAAAACGCAAATTTGACAAAATTTTTTAAATACTATCGGTTTGCTCAAAATCAAAGTTGGTGACCGTTCGAAAACTATAAAGTGTGCCACTTTAACTTTTTTGTTGAGCCAATAATACTTCGAAACCGAAAATTTGTCTTTGTATTCACACGCACTATATCAGGCCTTATAATTGTATACTACGTTCACACATACTTACACAAAATATAAACCTCACTCGATAAAACACCGATTTTTTTAAGTATTTAACACAGTTTTAAGTATGCTGGGGCCGTATTCTCAAAATTAGCTGCAGGTAAAGTTAGGCTAACTTTACCCACAGGTAAGGTGAAGGCAAAGTTGTATTCTCAAAATTTTACCAAAGGGTAAGGTTAAAATTTACCTATGGGTAAGGTTAAAGTTTAACTTTACCTGTGGGTAAGGTTATACTGTGGTTAAGGTTAAAGTTTAACTTTACCTGTGGGTAAGGTTAATGTTAAACTGTGGGTAAGGTTAAAGTTAAATTTTAACTTTGGGTAAAGTTAAAGTTAAAGATTAACTGTGGGTAAGGTTAAAAACAAAAGTTAAACTGCGGGTAAGGTTAAAGTTGAAGTTTGACTATGGGTAAGGTTAAAGTTAAAGTTACACTGCGGGTAAGGTTAAAGTTGAAGTTTACTGTGGTTACGGTTAAAATTGCAAGTTTAACTGTGGGGTAGGTTAAGGGGGCGCTCCGGGAATCAAGGATTTGGGCCGTATTTTTTGAAAACAGCCAAAACGACCTAATATTCTTGAAGGAAAAATGCCTAAAATACCATTTCTGATGTTTTGACGTGCATATCTCCACAGCAAAAAATTTGAAAAAAATTGGACAATTTACTGATTTTATTTGACTTTTAGACAAATTCAGCAAGTAAGCCAGTGCATCAACGCTTTTTGAGGTTTTGCAAACAGACGATACGTAAACTTTATTAGTCGTAATGAAAAATTAAAACAATTTTATTGCGTTTTGTGCAAAAAAAAACGCACAAGAAACCATCTCCAGAAGCAGCAGACTCAAATATAGGCTGTGTGAATACAAAACCAATTTTTCGGCATTCGATTATAAAATGCTGGTAAGATATTTTTATACAAAATTTTGCACAATTATAGCCTTAGGCTCTGCGCAGTTGAACAATTTTTTAGTTTTTTAAAATAAAGCTTAGAAATTTTTTTATATGAATTTTATTGCTCAGAGTTCGACTTCGAAAACACATAATGACATTTTTTATCCAAACCTGACATAAATGTTAAAAACCAAAATAATGTTCAACTAGAGAAGCACATAAGCTACATTTTGGTATATAAAGTGTGACTATACTCAAAGTATAAGCAGAGTTATCGTTTGCCGAAAATTCACTCACGTTTGGTGCTCTGAGAGTCACGTGACATGATCGCGTGATTTGAAATTTTGCCTCCAGTGTTCTTTTGTGCCATACTACATATATGTATAGTAAAGTTTGACATTTGCCAACTTTTTTGCCAATTTTCGATGTAACCCCCGATTCCCGGAGCGCCCCCTTAATGTTTACTTCAACTGAGGCTGAAGGAAAAGTTTAAAATTTAGCTATGGATGAGGGTGAGCTTTACCAATTTTTTTAAAATGTATATATATACAAAAAATTCTCGATATACGTCCCCAACTGACCAAATTTGGCCTAAAAATCAAAATTTTGTGTAATTTTTTACTGAAGGTGGTTACCCTCAGGCCCCTGCAAGCGGCAAATCTGTAACTCACTTTTCCTTCCTTCTGCCTTTCGGGACAGCAAATGCATGCGTGTATATTATCAGCGGCGTAGCCATGGGGGGGACCGGGGGGCCAGGGCCCCCCCTCAGCGGTTTTGCCCCCCCCCCTCCGCGATTTGCCCCCCTCGGATAAAAAATGTAGCACCCCTTCCCCGCCCCCGGCAGACAAACTTCGGAAAAGTTTCGGGCAAACAGGCACGCTGGCCGCTCCCTCAACTTGATCCTGGCTACGCTACTGTATATTATCCCCCCAAATGCTTTATAAATAAATCTCGCTTGGAGGACTATGCAGTGCACCAGCGATAGGGTGGGCTAATGAACAAAAAGTGGCGTAGCCAGGCGGGGCCCGGGGGGCCAGGGTCCTCACCTCGGCGGGTTTGCCCCCCCCTCAGCGATCTGGGCCCCTAGCATATTTTTAGTAAGGAGGGGGGGCTGGTGGGGCGCCCTTTATTTGGTCCGCAGCCCCCCCCCATTTCAGATGGGTATGGGTTGCCCTCCCCCTCCATGGATGTATATCGTCATTGTAGATGTGGCGCCCCTGACGTTCCAGGGCTTTGTAACGGAGATGAGCACCTCATCTAAGGGCTTTATATCCCACTTTTGGATATACGCATCGTACATAAACAACAGATATAAATTTTTTGCACTGTTACACGAACTACAGCTCTTGCGGACCATAAATTCAAGTGATTGCAAAGAAAAGGAAACACTATATAAAACTGAACGAACTTCTAGAAAACAGACAAATACTGGAAAAACACACAAATGCCTAGTTTCAAACAACATTGGTAAAAAACTTTACTATTACGTACACATTATAAAAAATTGCTAAAGCTCACCATCACTTATAGCTAAATTTTAACTTTTCCTTCAGCCTCAGTCATTTGAAGTAAACTTTTAAATTACCCACAGTTAAACTTTTATCCTTACCCATAGTCAAACTGTAGCCTTACCCACAGTTAACTTTTAACTTTAACCTTACCACAGTTAAACTTTAACTTTAACCTTACCCACAGTTAAACTTTAACTTTAACCTTACTCACAGTAATATAAACTTTAACATTAACCTTACCCGCAGTTTAACTTTAACCTTACCCACAGGTAAAATAAATTTTAACCTTACCCACAGGTAAATTTAATTTTAACCTTACCTACAGGTAAAGTTAAACTTTAACCTTACCCACAGTTTAACTTTAATCTTACCCACAGGTAAAGTTAAACTTTAACCTTACCCACAGTTTAACTTTAACCTTACCCACAGGTAAAGTTAAGCTTTAACCTTACCCAGAGTTTAACTTTAACCTTACCCACAGGTAAAGTTAAACTTTAACCTTACCCACAGGTAAAGTTAAATTTTAACCTTACCCACAGTTTAACTTTAACTTTACCCCGTATTCTAAGAATTTACCTTTACCCTCTGGTAAACTTTAACTTTACCCTTACCCGCAGAATTAACTTTACCTTCACCTTACCTGTGGGTAAAGTTAGCTTAAGGTGGCGCTCCTGAAATGTGACTTTTCAAAAAACGGCAGTTTGGGGCCAATTTTAGATACACAATGGCAAGCTGGTGTAAAAGTATGCCTAACTACAAAAAATGAAGTTGATTGATACAAATTAGCATTCACTGTAGACCAAACGTGAGTGGAATTTCGGCTTGCGATTTCTCTTCGCAAGTAAGTAGCTGTTGCACAATCAATAGCTCATTTTGCTCGCCTCAACGTGATCGAGCGGTCGCAAAAAGTCATTTTTGACGAATATGATTGATATATTGAAAAACACTACAATCACGATTTTCGAAAATCGTAAATTTGACTGAATTTTTTAAATACTATCGATTTGCCAAAAATCAAATTTTGCGACCGCTCGAAAATGACAAGGTGCGTTTATGTGCCAAATTTTAACTTTTTTCGTTGAGCCAATTTTTTAAAATCGCAAGCCGAAAATTTGCGTTTGTATTCACACGTACTATATTTCTGTCTCATGCAGAAAGTATTGCGTTATTTCACAAAAAAATTATACCACACTCAATAAAACACCAAAAATTTTTAATTACGTTTCAGTAAAACACTACTGCTAGTGTTTTTCAGGCTATCAAATTCATTACATACGTGTAAATGCACTGGCTTGTGAAGGCATTTCCGTGAAAATCTATTTTTCTTGACGAAATTTGCTCAAAAATGTTCAAAAAATTTTTTATGTGATATGTACATCAAATTGAAGGAAATTCACTTCTGATCAACTTTTGTTCTTACGATGCATGTTTCTTTTTGCGCGTTTTCAAAATAATGGCCAAAACCCACATTTCAGGAGTGCCACCTTAACTTTACCTGCAGGTAATTTTGAGAATACGGCCAGAAGTAAAACACAGCTGTTATTATTTTTTTCAATCTTCAAAACTATTACGTGTGTACGTGTGAATGCACTGGCTTGTACACGCATTTGAGTAAAATGTTTTTGCTGCAAAAAGCTGCATTTTTCATTTGATATGGTCATAAAATTGAAAGAAATTAGAGTCTAAACAACTTTTGTTCTTACAATGCATGTTTATTTTCATAGTAGTTTTTAATCTAATTGCCAAAACCCACATTTCAGGAGCGTCACCTAACACACGAAAACCAGCTATCCGAAATCAGAATTCGCTTGACGCTTGAGTTTTTGAACCTAACCTTGAATTTAAGCATAAGCCCAAAGCAAAAAATATGTTACCAGAATCATGCCTATCTTCTATACATATGTCTTCAGAAGATTTAGACATTCCAGTGCGTCCCAGCAGGATGCATATTTTTTATAGATTTATGGAGGAATTTCAAGAAAAAGTGCGGTTCGGCGTTATTCTGGGGCCGTATTCTCAAAATTACCTGCAGGTAAAGTTAGGCTAACTTTACCCACAGGTAAAGTGAAGGTAAAGTCGTATTCTCAAACAATGCTTAAAACCAATGTGATAGCTAATAAGGTTACCCTTAAGTTTCGGTCCAGAAAAGTGCTTTATCTTGTTTCGCAGCTAAAGTTAATGTATTGTGCAAATTTTTAACTTCAACCGTCGACGATAACATTGTTTTCAATTTAGCTTTACCTTTACCCACAGAATTAACTTTACCTTCACCTTACCTGAGGGTAAAGTTAGCCTAACTTTACCTGCAGGTAATTTTGAGAATACGGCCCCTGAGTTTCTGAGTTCTGACGCCAAAACAAACACTTTTGACACTGTTAAAACACCCTCTTAACTGCTTGCAAATACATAAAATAATGTTAGATCAAAATGTTTTTTAAAACATTAACGCACGTGGAAAATTTTCATTTTTTTCCAAGAAATGCTGAAAATTTTATTTTAAATAAGACACCTTTTGAAATAGATAGAATGCACCGGAAAAAATAATTTCGAAATGTCACTGAAAAATGACGGAAAAACGAAGGAAAAATTTCCTTCACATTTCCTCTCTATTTCCGTCAAATTTCCTCCAATAACAATTCTCACTTTCCGTCACATTTCAGACACATTTCCGCAACATTTCCGCAATATTTCCTTCATTTTTCCGTCACATTTCCTCCATTTAGTCCAACTTTCCGTCACTTTTCGGCACATATTTTTCCTTCACTTTTCGGTCATATTTCCTTCACTTTTCGGTCATATTTCCTTCACTTTTCGGTCAAATTTCCTTCACTTTTCGGTCATATTTCCTTCACTTTTCGATCATATTTCATTTATATTTCCTTCACTTTTCGGTCATATTTCCTTCGGTCATGTTTCCGTTATGTATATTTTCTTTTCCTTTTCGGTTATATTTCCTTTCACTTTCCTACATATTTGTGCTAGATTTAGTTGCTTTTCCGTATAATTTTTACAAGTTTTTGCTTCAATTGACGTGTTTTTCGAATTCTTACGTTATTCCGCATTGTTACGAATACATTTCAGTCAAAGCAGAGGTCATTTTCCATGCGTTTTTAGCAAGATTTCCGCTGTTCATACTCACGTTATCATTAGCCTCGACAGTGGTGAGATTGATTGCAGTCTACTTAAAGTGGTAGTTTCATTTGTGAAGTTTTTGCAATTTCAGTGCAAACTTTGCACCCAAAGTACTCGGTTACGAATGAGACCTGAACACAAAAATTTGGCACAGCAATTTAAGGTCAAAATCCGGATCAAGTGCAGTTGGGGGGGGGGGGGGGAAAACGAAATAGTGGACCAATTTTTTGGAGTAGAGCACCTTGAGGGAAACATTTTTTGTAATAGAACCCCTATCCACAAGTTTGGATTTTCTGAGCTATGACCCCTTGAAAATTGCATTTTCACTGTTTTTGGAAGTGAACGTAGGCCAAAGTTCGAAGCCAAAAATGGCTGTAATCTTTGTTTTTGGATAGTTTTGAGTGCGTTATGATGTTTTAAGGCATCGTCTAGGCTTAGTTGGCAGGATTCTATAGTCTAAGCTGGCAGGATTTTTTCTGAAAATTTCTATTTTTTATTGCCTAAGCCTGAGCCTAAGCCTAAGTCTGAACCTAAGCCTAAGCCTAAGCCTGATACTAAGCCTAAGCCTAAGCCCCATACTAAGCCTAAGCCTAAGCCCAAGCCTAAATTAAGGCCACGTTTGAATTTGGTCAAAAATTGAACGTTTCTGGCGAATTTGGCCAATTTTTCGGCAGGAACCCGATCAAAGAGCCTTTATTTTGATTCTAAAAAATTGTAACCAATAATCTGACAATATTTTGACACGATTAGAACGGAAAAAACAAGAACTTCGGAAAAAATTGCGAAAACGTCCCTCACTGAGGGTTCAGGTTTCGGGGGGTCGTATCTCAGAAAATCCAGAAAATGAAATAGGGGTTCTTGAAGCAAAAATGCTGCCCCCAAGGTGCTCTACTAAAAAAATAGATCCACTATTCTCCCCCCTACTGCATTTAACCCCAAAATTTCCGGGCATGTCTCTCACTTTTTTTTATTTTCAACGGCGGCGGTCTATATAAGTATTTTTGTTTATTTAAAAATACGCCAGAAATTGGAGGCTTCAGGTGACTGGCCAATTTTTCAAAAAGAATAGGGTTATATAATGTGTGTCGACTTGGTTCTAAAAATTTTTAAACATTATTTACGCTTCATTTAAGTATCTTGGAACGGCAAAAATACGGGTTTCTGAAAATTTTGCGAACACGAGCCTCACAAAAGGCTCAAATTTCGGGTTTAGCCACATAGTTTGGCTTCAAATTCAAACTTTGGGCCTACATTCACTTCCAAAAGACACTGAAAATGCTATTTTCAAGATATCATACATACCTCGGAAAATCTAAATTTGTGGACCGGGATTTCATTACAATGTGGGTAAAGGTAAAGTTAAAATTGAAAACAAGGTTAACGTCAACGGTTGAGGTTAAAAATTTGCACAGTACATTAACTTTAGCTGCGAAACAAGATAGAGCACTTTTCTCGTCCGAATATTAAGGGTAACCTGAGCTATCACATTGGCTTTAGTCATTGTTTGAGAATACGACTTAGCCTAACTTTAGCTGCAGGTAATTTTGAGAATACGGCCCATGAAGAAAAATTACATCGATGGTGCTGTCTCAGAAATGCAAAAAAAACTAACTTGAAAAACAAAGTGCATTTTTTATTTCGACAGATTAAAAGACCGATAAGGCTCAACTTGGTCGGCAAATGTCACTAATGCACCTTAAATTGCATGCCATTCATTCCCTCGGTGGCAAAAGCCACCCAAAGTCAACTTAACCCTTCTCTACAGCAGACCAAGTGGCTTTCCTGCTGCAAGGCTCATCACATGTCATGTAAACATATAAATTTCAAAATTACAAAACTTAAGCCTGACCCTCAGCTTAAGCTGAAATCCCAACCTCAAGCGTAAACTTGAAAACGTACACGCACACTCACATATGTTGAGCCTTGCATGAAAGAGAGCTCAATACAAATCCCCAACTAATCGCTTAGCTTAGCCCCAACTACCCCCCCCCCCCACTAAGCCAAACACTAAACATAATGTGAATACAAAACCGAAACAATTGCGAAGCAGCTAAGCGAAGTGTACATATGTAAGTACAGTACATAAGTGTATGTGTACATAATGTATGTGAGTAACACTTAGGCCCGTAATCACATACTAAGTGCTGAAAAATAATAGAAAAGTTGCGGAAATTTGGCTGAAATTTGAAGGAAATATGAATGAAACATTAGTGAAAAATAACAGAAAAGTTGTAGAAATTTAGCGGAAATATGACTGAAAATTAAATGAAACATTGCTGAAAAATAACAGAAAAGCTGCAGAAATTTAGCGGAAATTTGACTGAAATTTAAAGGAAATATTGCTGAAAAATGACAGAAAAGGTGCGGAAATTTAGCGGAAATGTGACCGAAATTAAGCCAAAATTAAACTGAAAATGTGTAGAAATAAAACCGAAAGTTGAAGGAAAAAAAGCAATAGTTTAGGCAAAATATGTACAAAAAACGCACGAAATGAGTATGAAATTTAAAGGAATACATATTTTAAAATTGGTTCAAATTGCATTTCCTCCATTTTTCCTTCATTTTTCGGTCACTTTTCGAAAAAATTTTTTCCTGTGATGCTACTGGATGGTGTATCAAAATGCTTCCCCTAACGTGCTCTATTCCAAAGTGTATATTGTAGCCAGAGCATAGGCATAGGGTGTCCACTCATACTGTCCTTTTGGCTAGAGGTAGAGTTATATACCACAGGAAAACCAGGAATCTGAATTTTCTCGGAAATTTTTTCGGTTACGGGTTTTTCAGATGTTTTTTACCCTTTCCATTCAGAGACATTTTACAGACTTTCAGAGGAATTTCAGATAATTTTCAGAGAAATTCAGGGAAAATTTGGAGAATTTCACCCAGAATTCAGAGAATTTTATCTGAAAAAATGTTACTGGTTACTTTGTCTTTGTCTTTGGTTTTTCAGATTAATTTCAGATACTTTTTACACGAATTTCAGATAAAATTTACCTGATATTTACAGATGTGAAAAACACGTGAATTTTCTCTGAAACTCGTGTAAAAATATCTGAAATTTATCTGAAAAGCCTGTAACATTTTTTCAGATAAAATTCAGAGTTTCTGAATTCTGGGTGAAATTCTCTGAAATTCCTCTGAATTTATCTGAAATTTGTCTGAAATTCCTCTGAAAATCTGTAAAATGTCTCTGAATGGAAAGGGTAAAAAACATCTGAAAAATCTGTAACAGATAAAATTTTACAGAAAATTCAGATTTCCTGGTTTTCCTGTGTACATATATGTAGATATAACTTTCGGGTATAATAATATAACCGTTAACCTTCCTGTAAAGAAGTCATGAAATCGCAGTTAGCTTTGTTAGTTAATAGATGACGTAGAGCTATATATGTTTTTGTGCAATGCGTAGTGTAGTTTTCCAGACCGCTACGGAGTCCGTACATTTCAAATCGCATGCGCGCAAGGGCAGCGAATCGCACAGTGACTGCAGCGACGGAGTTGTTGAAACAACGTTAATGCTGGACTGGGCTAGTGCAGTCAGAAGGTTAGCTAGTAACATATTACGTATATATGTATACTTTCATGAATGGTTTTCCATCTTAAGCCCGGTTCATACTTGTCCTTAAGGACGTAAGGACAGGGACAAGGACAAATTTCGATCAGCTGCAGTGACGAATTTACCAAAGCGTTTGGGCTAATTTTTTGCATACGATCTGGATGTGACGCAGACTTGCCTTAAGGGAAACATCAACTCAATTGGCCGGGTAATTTTCTTGGAATCGCTTAAGGACAAAACGATAGGGACAAGGACAAGGACGAGTATGAACCGGGCTTTAAATGTAGTTGGATTGGGATTCAACTTATTAGCTATCTTTTCATTTGTGTAGCTTAAGCGAAAAATAATAGTTTGCTTTGTCTTGTTCGTCTGCAAGGGCGTACCCAGGGGGGGGGGGTTCAGGGGGTCTGAACCCACCCTTTTGGCCAACTCATATAAAAAATTCAACAAGGGTCCCCCCATTGGTTTTTGTGGGTTCGCCGAAAAAAATTTCCGATACGTCTTCAACTAATTTGGCCCAAAAATCAAAATTTTCTCCACCTTTTTTCTGGGGGCTGGCGCCCCCAAACCCCTGCAACTTAGTAGCTTATTATGTTTCTTGTTGTCTTTTATTAAACTCTATGTATGTGTGAGTGACTATATAGGGTACGCAGCTTCTGCTAGTTTAATACAAGTTGATACTTAATAGCACGATCGAGCGTGTTTTCATACATCTGAATGCGCGCGTGCAGGAAAACCCTTGTGCGTAGCATTCGTGCGTTTTGCGCACTTGTGCCACGCACTCGTTTATCACGCACAGCGTGCGTACAAATACGTGAGAGCACGCTTGAGCGTGCTACAAAGTATACTTGTGTAATACACTGTCTGATGTGACGTTACCATTTCTTGTTTTAATATTTGTCGGAAGAAGTTTCTGATACGTCTGCAGTTGACCAAATTCGGTCTTAAATTTGGAAAATTCGCCATTTTTTTTTGGGGGGGGGGGCTGCAGCCTCCAGAGTCCCAGACCCGTGCAACTTTGTGGTTAAGTGATCTTCCGTTTTAGCTGTTTATAAGTGTAGTCGCTAAAATGTGCCTTTTAACCCATTACAAAAATTAGAAAAGTCATTACCTACCCCCGATTATTTTTTTCTGGGTATATACGCCAGTGGCTAATGGTATTCATAGAAATCAAACTAGGATATAATCCCGGCTTCAGTGATTATTTTATTGATTCATGAATACCGAAAAGCTCGGGTGAAAAGCTAGTAGAGCTATATACATAGGCTTCAAGCCTGGGTTGACAAAATAGCTCGGATAAAAACCCAAGCTTGTGCGCAAGCCGGGCTTTTTATCCAGGCTTTTTCAAGCCAGACTTATTATTGCTAAAAAGCCGAGCTTTTTATCCCGACTTTCATGAATACCGGCTTTGGGGCGACACATTTTCAATGCAAATTTTATTTCAAAATTCTGAAAAAGATTGGGTTTCTGGGGGCTGCCACCCCAGACCGCCGTATTCACTCTGGTTTCTCGACAAGTGTTACTTAAAATTTCATTTTCAATGCAAATATTGTTACAAAATTCTAAAAAAGTTTTTTAGCTTCTGGGGGCTGCCGCCCCCCGCCCCCGCGTTCACTCTGGTCTCTCGACAAGTGTTGCTTCAAATTTCATTTTCAATGCAAATTTTGTTTCGTAATTCTAAAAAAGCTGCAGCTTTTGGGGGCTGCCGCCCCCAGGCCCCCGCGTTCACTCTGGTTTCTCTGCAAGTGTTGCTTAAAATTTCATTTTCAATGCAAATTTTATTTCAAAATTCTATAAACGCTTTAGCTTCTGCGGGCTGCCGCCCCCAGACCCCCGCAACCGTGTTATATATATTTAGTAACTTCTATATTTTAACTAGCACCAATTTTGGCTGAACCCCCCCTTTGAAATTTTCTGGGTACGCCCCTGTTCGTTTGTTAGCAATTATATATAGTTCAGCATTCCCTTTACCAGTGTGAAACGTATCTGCTTGCTGTCGCTTATACTGTCGACTCTATGCTTGCATGCCTCTCCCCTGCTCTATACTTATTGTGGTCCGGAGAAAACCTCTATTTTCAACTTTTCGGGTCGTCCTGTGCTCCACACAAATCGGATCCATTAATGCTCGCGGCTATTGTAACGGCCATCTTTCGCCTCACTGTTGCACTAATAAATATAAAATGGATTCTAACTACTCACATTTCTGAGTAATAAGCCTCGAAACCTCGGGGGAAAAAACCCTAATGCGGTATGCGCGGAGAAAACCCTACAACTTTTTTCGGTAGTTCTATTAGCAGTCAGTATTTATATAAACTCAAATTTCATCGTGTATTACAACTCTTAAGGCTGCAGTATGGACTAAAAAACCGTTTCTCCGCAATGAATTGTGCCCAAATTGCATATTTTCTAGTGTTTAAATGCATTAAAAATTGATTTTTGCGCTTATTACTAGGGATGGGACCGAAAAAATTTCACCGAATACTGAATATTCGGTTTTTCGTTTTCGGCCGAAAACCGAATACCGAATAGTTGTCATTTGTCAAGCACAATCTAGTGAATGTTTTATCATGTTTTAAAGATGCAGAATAGTAAAAACACTACGCATAAAAGAGGCACCGCCAGCTAAAACGTTTCAGAAACAATGCCAAAACATGCAACTTTGAGCTATCTACACAATAGAGGTGCAGATTCGGTTTAGGGGATGAATTCAAACCTACTTACTTGCTCAAACTTACTTACTCAAGCTACTCGATTTTTTTCAACGTAGAAACATGTTTTATATGTATATAAACCATCTATTATCAGAATAATATACAAATAACTAATCAAGTATCGTGTTTGCGAATAAACCCCCTTCGCATAGTCCACTTTTTGCTTCTTACAAAGCTTTTTCACATCTTGCAAACGTTTGATTTACTTTTTCAGCAAAATGTATCGAAGAATCAGTCTACTATTAACTATAGAAACATGCACAATAAGCAACAGCACGGATGTAGTCATTATGGCATTATGGCTTGAGGAGGGGCTGCCCCCCCCTCCACGGATATAGTCACTCTTGAAGTGACACCCCTGACGCTCCAGGGCTTTGTAACGGAGAAGAGCACCGCATTCGAGGGCGGACACGCCAAAGGATAGTTCTCTATCCGCGGGTTACCTTTACCTTTTTTACCATACTCACTTTCTTACCTACGTACTCAAAAAAGGCCTAGGTTTAAAGGTTCGGCCAGGACGCAATAGGGTTTTTTCCTTGGAAAACGCGTAGGGTTTTTTCCGCACCACTATAATTGTCGATACTGATAGATACATGCCATACAGATATACATACATATTGTATATAAAACTAATTTTCGTTGTTTATCGCGCTTGCGTTCCGGTTTCGATTTCAATTGTTCTGTTACTTGAGGACATCATCATCATATGTACGTTTCGTTTGTGTTTCAGGCCTACCCAGTATCGTGTAAATAAGCCGGGAGTGTTCGTAGGCAACTGGAATGCACGAAGTCTGATTCGGTTCATGTGCCTGACCATGGTGGTTCTGTTGACATTATTCTTTCTGCTGCTTTTCACATTCTGGTCCGATCGTGACTGCTATTGTGGAGAGGTGCGTGTATCTATGTCAAGCAGCGGCGTAGCGTAGTGACCTAAATTTACTATTAATGTATCGTTAATACAGGTAAAACGGTATACCCACATATGTATGCATGCGGGGGGATGAGGGGGACCCCCCAAAATCGAGAGGCCGGGGGGGAGGGTCCCCAAAATTTCGGCAAAATTTAGAAAAAATGGCACTTTTGCAAAAATTTTACAAAATTTTGCAAAATTTACGGTATTTTTGGTCGACCAGGGGGGGAGGGTCCCCAAAATTTGGTCGGAGAGGCCCCCCAAAATTTTGACCCCGTTACATGTATGGGTACACTACACATTAAACTGTATATACATACACAATGCACCCAAAGTCCGCTTCATCCGTTCAGTTTACTGGAATCTGTTTTGTTTTTTACATTTTTTTATTCAAATGTTTATTCTCTTTAGTCTTTAGCTTTATATATTATAATTTTTAAACGTTTTCGCAGTAGAATTCTTGTTTTTTTATTTATTTCAGGACCATTATTCCTACAGTGGACTGCGATATAAATATAACAGCACATATCCATTGACAGAGCCTTCGCGTGATAAGGCTGGGACTATTGTCTACAACATTGTGATCATAACAGATCTGGATCATGCCAGTAAATCAGAGTCTGCCAAAAACACCTGGTTCAGTTATATGCGATATGGGCAGCTGGAGCTAGCTCATGACCATAAATCGGTCAAAGTAAGCAAAAAGTGTGACTGGTTTTTAGAGTGGTTTTATATAGTGTTTGGTCGATTATCGGTATCGGTATTTTAGAATTTAAAAAGTGCCGATTTCGATATTGCTAGGTCATCTCCGGTCACAGGAGAAAATTTAAATGTTTTTAATGTGTTTTTTTACCTAGACATTTTCAATCAAAAACCTCAATGCGCACCAACACTATTGTACTTAGGGCCCAAGTCCTATATCCGGCACTTTCCGCTGTCACAGGAAATCTTGTCCCGCCGAAAATCCTGTCCCCCGGACAGGATTTCCTAGGAAATCTTGTCCCCCCGGACAGGATATCCTGTCCCCCCTTAGGAAATCCTGTCCCCCCTACAATTTGCTTAGGAAATCGTGTCCCCATCAGGAAATCTTGTCCCCCCAACATTTTTGCTTAGGAAATCTTGTCCCCCATTAATAAATTTTGTCCCCCCTTCAGGAAATCTTGTCCCCCCTACAATTTGCTTAGGAAATCATCTAATCATGTCCCCCATCAGGAAATCTTGTCCCCCTTCCAGGAAATCTTGTCCCCCAACATTTTTGTTTAGGAAATCTTGTCCCCCATTAATAAATTTTGTCCCCCCTTCAGGAAATCTTGTCCCCCCTACAATTTGGTTAGGAAATCTTGTCGTCCCTACACTTTGCTTAAAAAATCTTGCCCCCCAACAGTTTTGCTTAGGAAATTTTGTCCCCCCTTCAGGAAATCTTGTCCCCCCTACAATTTGCTTAGGAAGGGGGACAAGACGTCCTGATGGGGGACACGATTTCCTAAGCAAATTGTAGGGGGGGGGACAAGATTTCCTGGAAGGGGGACAAGACTTCCTGATGGGGGACACGATTTCCTAAGCAAATTGTAGGGGGGACAAGATTTCCTGAAGGGGGACAAGATTTCCTGATGGGGGACACGATTTCCTAAGCAAATTGTAGGGGGGGGACAAGATTTCCTGGATGGGGGACAAGACTTCCTGATGGGGGACACGATTTCCTAAGCAAAATGTAGGGGGGACAAGATTTCCTGGAAGGGGGACAAGACTTCCTGATGGGGACACGATTTCCTAAGCAAATTGTAGGGGGGACAAGATTTCCTGGAAGGGGGACAAGACTTCCTGATGGGGGACACGATTTCCTAAGCAAATTGTAGAGGGGACAAGATTTCCTAAGCAAATTGTAGGGGGGGACAAGATTTCATGAAGCGGGGACAAAATTTCTTAATGGGGACAAAATTTCCTAAGCAAAAATGTTGGGGGGGGGACAAGATTTCCTAAGCAAATTGTAGAGGGGACAAGATTTTCTAAGCAAATTGTAGGGGGGACAAGATTTCCTGGAAGGGGGACAAGACTTCCTGATGGGGGACACGATTTCCTAAGCAAATTGTAGGGGGGACAAGATTTCCTGAAGGGGGGACAAAATTTCAAGATGGGGGACAAGATTTCGTAAGCAAATTGTAGGGGGGACAAGATTTCCTAAGGGGGGACAGGATATCCTGTCCGGGGGGACAAGATTTCCTAGGAAATCCTGTCCGGGGGGACAGGATTTCCGGGGGGACAAGATTTCCTGTGACACCGGCACTTTGAAGAATGCGGTATCATCATTTCCAAACGGTGCCGGATATGGTATAAAGGCCCTGCGGGAATGAACAAGCTTCGACATAAAGCCATATCAGTGGAATCCCCGCAGGGCCATTAGCAAAGTGCCGGATATAGGACTTAGTGGAATAATACGGAGAAGGGGACTGTCTGTATCTGATGGCTTGGGTTAGGGTTGGGGAGAAGTTCTCTATAGTCTGGGCAAATGTGGGAAGATAAACTAGTTTGGCGTTTCGGGCTCGGTATTTCACGAGGCTGTCATAGGGAGGCTCGGTATTCCAGATGACACTTGAAGATCTCTAAAGTTCTCTGGTGTATATATGCATTTGAGGTCTAATCAAAATGATGACACGGTAGCGCTCCGTGACCCTCTTATGTTGAATTGGCGCACTTACGGGACTGAGCTTACATCAAGCATATGTGCTTAATTTGGTAAAATTGTCGGACTAGGTTTAACTTGAAGACGTTAGCATACATGTATATATGAGGGGGAGATGGGGGAAGGACCCCCTTCCCCAAATCGAGGAGCCGGGGGGGGGAGGTTCCCCAAAATTCGGGCAAAATTTGGTAATATTGGCACTTTTTTGGGAAAATTTTACACAATTTCGAAAAATTTGGGTATTTTTGGTCGAGGGGGGTCCCCAAAATTTGGCCGGAGAACCCCCTAAAAATTTCGACCCCGTTACATGTATGGATGTTAGTGAAGATGGAATGTCAACTGATGTGATTTTAGATCAGCTGGAGCAACAGAACACACGAGATTAAGTCTGGTCTGGCTCAGGGCGGTCGCTCCATGGAGTTGTCGGACTTGAAAGTGTTCGACGGACATTTGCTCAGTGTGGACGATCGGACCGGAATTGTCTACAGGTTGGGTCTAGGTTTTAGGCTGGGTGTTTGGGATGTGATTTTTACAACACAAATTGAGCATACACCATTCTGCTACCTAGTGGCTGGACGGGACTGTTGAATTCACCTGGATCTTTGTTTGAGAAACCCCGGCACGACAGAGTTTTTCCGAATTCCATAAATCAAAGACAACCTTTTTACTGACCACTAGCTCGCCTATGTTTCCTTACTTCAAATCAGGGTTAGCGCGCATACGCAAAATTGCCTAAATTTTTGAATCCTTCTCCCCTACCTTTCGATTTTGAGGGGGTCCCCCCTCATGCATGGCTTGCACTGAATGGAACCAAAGAACGAGTTGCCTAGTCTTAAATATCTTCGTTGTTTAGGATAGAAAACGAAAAGCACGTGGTGCCATGGGTGTTGCTGGTAGACGGGCCGGGCAATGAGACCAAGGGGTTCAAGGGAGAGTGGATGACTGTCAAGGACAATCACTTGTATGTCGGAGGCTTAGGTACGGTACGTATGTTTATGAGAAGGACTATGATGGCGCCATGGACTGTATGTTAGGTGATTTTTTGAGTGAAATAGACAGTGTTTTCAGAATAGTTGAAACTTGAACTGAATTGAAGTTGAATTGAACAAAAATGAGTAGTATCTGACTGATAAAACATATCTGTATCTGTCTAAACCTGCGTATATACAATATATTCTACATAGTTTTTCATTTATTGCTCTCTAATCGGTACCAGGGTGCACAGGGCACACCCTAATCTAATTTTTCATTTTTTATTTTCGTTGTTCGAGTCTCAAAGTTAAAATATGGTTTTTTTATTAATTTTTTCCTAAAAAATGCTAAAATACGCACTTTCAAAAATTTACACAATATACCCTTAATTTACACAGCAAATTTTTAATTTACACAACATTTACACAGTGCCGATTTTGAAAAAAGCCCTGGTTGACTTAAAAGTGAATCATTTACTTCAAGTATATTATGGCGATTGCTCCATTGATGTTTATTTTATGCTTATGCTGTGTATTTTGTGTTTTTTGAGAATGGGTGGTGTGAGTTCCGCAACAGACCGAGTCAATAAAACGTTGGCTCAATGTCATGGTAGGAAACAAAGGTTACTCGCGAAATTACGGAAACAACGCGACGACCAAGGTCCTGAAGGTTCAGTCTTTTCAAGTTTCAACTAATTTTTTCTCTGTTTGCAACAGAAGCCGACATGAACTATAATTCAGCGCCATTGGTTTTGTTCATTTCAGGAAAGGAATGGACCACCGTTCAGGGGGTGCTGCAGAATTTCAATCCCATGTGGATCAAAGTGGTGTCCCCCACGGGTCAGGTGAAGCACGTGGACTGGACACAGGTCTATATTGACATTCGAGCAGCGGCAGGGATTCATTATCCGGGTACGAATGGCTCCGGGTGATAGTTGTTCACGAATCAGACGATTTTGTTGGGTAGGGGGGTTGTAATTGCATCAGCAATTTTTTGCGATTATAAGAAACGTTTTAATTTAGTTTGTGGGACATTTGCATTTGATGGGCTTCGGCTCACCCTATACCTTTTATGCGTTTTTTCGGATTGTTTTTTTATCAAAACGCTGTCTTTCTTCTGTTGTCAAGCATAATATATTGACAAGAAGAACGTGTATATACTTTTAAATCTGACTTGTTCTGGTAATAGTGTTAAAGTCAGTGGCTCAAAGACTAAATATTGATTTGGATACCCTGCCTTCAACATTCAACTAAACTGCCTTAAATTTACTTTTTTATCATTCATTCTGTTTGAAAGAGACCTAGTTGAACCCGATCCTAATCTGATGGTCTGAATTGTCTTAAAAAACAAGATCCGTCGGAGTAAAAAACAATCATGTCATATTATAGACGGATTGAACTCCTGTGTATTTGCATTCCTTTTAGTTCAAACTTTTTAAAAATTAAAAAAATATTATCATTTACTCAGTTTAGGTTATATGATTCACGAATCAGCCCAGTGGTCGTCACACCACAAGCGATGGTTCTTCCTACCTCGTCGAGCCTCGAAAGATACATATACAGAAGAAGCGGATGAAAGAAGAGGTACTGATCGACTTCGGAAATAGATTCCGATCGTATTTAAGTTGTCGATTTAAACTTTTCTCAGTGGGCTGCTCCCATATTCGGCTTAACGGGATTATATTAATTGAATTAGTATCATAGCTCGACTTAAAATTTTAGTATCTTTTCCAGAAGCTGATCGTTTACGCAGTCACCATACAGGAGTTGCTGTGTATAATTTGAAGAAGTGTACCTAGATTCAGTGTTAAATTATTCTAATTAATTGGGTTAATCTAATCTAGTTAATCCGAGTTTGTGAACAGGCCCTTTAGCTAGTTTACACCTAACTTAGAGAGTCATCGCGCGTCTTGCTCAAGAAATATATCTTGTATGCGCAAACTAGCCCGGAACAGGAGAGCAACTAGCGTTCCTTCACTGTCTCATCGTATTTCAGCTGAATGGTCAAACTTATGAATGCACACGCGGTCGAGCTATGAAGAAGTGAATGGAATAGTGTCTTTGTTATTCGTTTAGTTTAGTGACTCATCGGAAAGTGCTGTTGTCATTAGTGTGAATCAAGCTCAGCTGTTGCGTGTTGTCTTCTGTCGGTGTCAAGCTAACTTACTGGTTTAACGGTCGGGTTTTAAAAGTTGTGAAAATATGAAAGCAGCAAAAAATTAATAATTTTATCTGGTGTTCAGGTACCAACTATATGCTCATATCAAACGATGCCTTGACTAGTATAGAAGTCAGGCGGATTGGCAAAGTGATACCAACTAGGGGATTCTCTGCCTTCCAATTTATACCCTGTGAGTTTGCCTATATTTTTTCATTTTAAACGTTTTTTTTAATTTGTTATTCTACTTTTTTAAGCCAACAACTGTTGACGTTGTTTTGTGTTTTGAGATCACATTAATGTTGAAAGAAAGAGGATGCCCCAATTTAGAAAGAATGAAATAAATGGAGGCGCCGGGAATCGGACCCGGGCCGCCTGCTTCGAAGTCAAGCATGCTAACCACTACACCACAGCCCCGGAGCTCATAGGCCCTAATTCTCATTTACAACAGGGTCCCCCCTTCGAACATCGTTGCGACCCTGCAACGATACTCGGTCGATACTCATGCTCCCGGGGCGAACCCGATGCCTCAAGGGCGGAGCACATTCACACGTAGGCCACCAAGCGTACTTCAATCACACCACACTCAGGGTTTCCTGGCTCACCCGCAACCACAGGGTTTCTCGATCGACCCAGAACGATTCCCAGCCAATACCTAGGGTTTTAACCGGCTCCCTCTTAACCGAAACCGAGGGTTTTTCGGATTACCCTTAAGGGGGGGGGCTACCTGTATAAGTGAAAATTTTAGGTTCTCCGATTCGCTTCAAATTTGCACACAATGTAGCCCCAGGGAAGGCGCGTCGCTGATGTAACAAACTGGAACCAATGCTTTTGCCAATTTTTTACTAGGGGCTCCCAAAAATTCAATTTCACGTATAAATCATAGGCGCAAAAAATATTTTTTTGTGCTCACAAAGCGTTCCTTTACTCGAAATTTTTGTTAATACTGACGAAACTGATTTTTACATGATTCGATAGCCTAATGTCATATCTCAACCTCTATGATCCATTTTTTTAAATTTTTGCCCATGGCCTGAGCAGTGACGCCAAATGTAAAATCACTCAAATTTGGCGGGCCCAAAAAACGGCCATTTTTTCACATTTCGCCCTCTTAGAATTGAAAATACATATCGAAAATCCGGATCATACGATTTTGCGCATACATGTGAGCTACTACCATGCCAAGTTTCAGCTTGATTGGTTTAATGTGGTTTGTGTTAGAACTGTCCATCTAAGGGCTACTTTTAGGCTTTTTGCGTGCTTTTGGCTATGTAAATACACTGACAAAGGCACCGAACCAAAAGTGCACCTTCAAGCTAAATTGTTCTTATCTGAGGATGGGGTACCTTGGGGGAGTAACGTATGTGAAAATAAGCAAAATTGGAGAACTGTAACCAGCAGCTGGTCACAGAACTTTGATTTTTGACCTGGGTAGCCCCCCCCCCTTAACCGAGGGACCACACTAGAGAAGCTATGTACACAGTCATACAGCACACAGCACGAGTACCGTAAGGGTTGAAGTGCCAACCTCAACCCAGGGCATGGGGCTCCTAACCCACCTCCGAAGACGTTTCGGGGATAGGGCTGTCCTGAGGACCCGGCCCTATCCTCTCCGTCCTGTCACGGTCGCCACTATGTTGAATAGAAAGAGGATGCCCCAATTTAGAAAGAATGAAAGAAATGGAGGCGCCGGGAATCGAACCCGGGCCGCCTGCTTCGATGTCAAGGATGCTACCACTACACTACAGCCCCCGAGTCTCATAGGCCCTAATTCTCATTTACAACATTAAAGTGTTATGGTGTCGATTAGGCTAACCATAATTTAGGATCGATTCATACTGAACAGCCGTATGTGCGCTTGGCCGCCTTGATTAACGAAAAAATCACGTTTCAAGTTGATTCTCAACGTTATTCCTGGCGTTGTTTTTGTAATTCTGACGTCTGAGCGGACATATTATATACTGCTGTAAAGTATAAAACGACCGCAAGATTTCAGATTCTGGGAAACAGGGTATTTTATTCAGCAAACATGGTTTCACAAACAGAAACGCCAACAAAAAATCGCAGTTTGAGAAAATTTCAGACAATGTGTAACGAATCACGCAATATTTCGTAGTGAAACTATGTGCAAACTGCAAATTATATGACAACGTACGTAAAACCATGGTTAGCAATACCACCTTTGTGAAATTCACATGCTGGGGTTTTGTAATTTTTATTTGTTTTCTATATTTTTTACGCTCTATTTTTTAGATACGAACGATCAGCTGATAGTTGCCTTGAAATCTGAAGAAGATGCAGGAACTATCGCCTCTTATATCACTGTGTTTGACTTGGATGGCAATATTATACTAGAGGATCAGAAATTGGAGGGGAAATTTAAATTTGAGGGAATCGAATTTGTTTAGCAACTAGCCGTTTAGTTTTTTCCATGACTGTAATATTGCTGGTTTAGTTTAGTCTGTTAATAGACTTATCCGTATCGAGTGAGATTAATAGGGTGTTTAACTATATTGAACCCAGACTATATTTTTTTAGTTGCGATTTCTTATTTCTTATAGGATGCGATTGGATTTTTGCCATTTCTTATTGGAAATGAACGTTGTAGACAGAGTGTATAGTTGGATTGGAACACCTTATGTAAATCCCGAGTATTTTTGTTATGGTGATATCTTTGTGCCTTTGTAAAGTATAATAAACATTGGATAGTGAGTGTAGCTCTTCAAACATAAAATAACTGTAACTATATTGATTTATTTTGGGCTTTTTAACCAAACAACTAAAACTAGCGGTGTTAGGTGGATTTTGTGTTAGGGCGATTCATTCTTACAGCCGTATGGTCGTTCAGCCGGCAAAATTAGTAAATAAAAATAATCACGCCACGCTCTGATATTGTGCACTATTACTGGCGTGATTATTTAGTAGTTTTGCCGGCTGTAATTATGAATCGGCCCTTATTAGTACTCTTTTTGTTATTGTTACTTATTTTAATGGTTGTGCTCTGTGATATCATTAGCTTGTCCATTAATAGTATTTTTTGCTTATCGAAAATTGGATTTTAGCTGATCAGATTTGGTTAGATTGAAATAGCATGCTAAAATTTAGGATTTTGGCACTTATTTGGGTTAGCCTTTTTTGTCATGTTTCCCTGCGCTAGATTTATTTGATGGAATTCTATTCGCCAAATCCCAAGGCTTACGTATCAGCTAAATCTAATTCTTAATAGCAATATGCTCAGCTTGCTTTGGGTTTGCTTTTTTCACCAACACCGACCAGTTTTTTTTTTAAATATTAAGTTTGAATTTTTTCGTCATTGTCATTCAAGCAGTGAAAATTCACAACACGGTTTTCTCAGTTAACAGATCAAATTGTTCTGGTGCTAGCAGTTTTTTTGGAACCGGAAGCGTAGGGTCTTATCCAAAAGTGGATTTATCGGATTAGATTTCGCCAATAACGCAGCGTCAAGCTTACGTAATTGGCTGATACTTGGCACACTTTTAGATAATCTATATGAGACGTGTAAGGCAAAATTTCAGCCGGATATTTTTGTTTTCTGTAGCGTTATTCGCAAAATTAATTTAAATCTAATCCGTTAAATCCAATTTTGTATAAGGCCCTTAGTTTTAAACCTGGAGCATATATATTAGATACCAAGCAATTTTTAGTTGTGTATTTATTATCGAATATTGTTAGATTACTTATATATTATGTTATTTTCCATGTTGTAATAATGTGCTAACTGTATAGCAGTAATTATAGCGTAATGCAGAAGTATTGTCGATAAATTGTAATGTAAAAAATATAGAAGTAAATAATTTTAAACTTTTGTTTTGCTTAAAATATTTAGGTATGTTAGTTATGTTTGATGCCTTGATTAGTACTCTATTGTATTAAATTTTGGCAGTTAATTGGAGCTAATCCGCATGGATCTTGTTCATTCACGAAGATCGAGGGTCACTATACTATAATCGCCACAGTTCTGACAAAGGGTGCCGGATTTTTAGTAAAATGCCGCATGTAGAGCTTTGACGCTTCAGCCATTTTGTTTCTACTGCAAGTTTAAGGTACTATGCCAAATATGGGTTATCACTCTCTCAACTACTCTCAAGTAGAGTGAATCAGATCTTTATCTACTGGTTATATTTTGTCTACCTTCTAATTTGTCCGGTTTACTGAATTAGTTTGAGACATTTTTGTAGCTCTACCGAGTTTCTGCTGGGGTAGCTTTTACTGAAACAAAGATCTAGCCTGGTTTTCTTCTGACAGGTTTCGGTTACTAGGCAGTGGTAAAACTAAGCTAGTGGATAAATATTAGTCGGTGAGGCTATATCATGCTGCTGCAACCCTAAAGCGGCTTTTATTGACTGTAGCATCACAGTTTGTTTAATTTATTACGCGCTGTTTGTGAGACGGTTTTTGCTAGTTTGGTGGCTAGTTTTATGAGCTAGTGAATTCTCTGCTGCACAGGTTGTCTTGGTGTGTTACCTTCACTTGATGAGGAAAGTATATCCACACAACCAAGAGTACATAATTGTATCTCACTCCTTATACTAGACTATGTAGTATGTACTCTTGATGCAACCGTTTTCAGTTTGGTACAGTTTGTGGACTGGTAGGTTTTTTGGAAAATTTCCCAGGCATCTGCCTCGCTTTTTAATTCTACTAGTCAATTTACTGAAAAAATAGCATAAAGCGTCGAAAATTAAACGTATTTTCTAGTGATTAAAATCCTCTAAAAATTTCCGCAGGTAAAATTTTGAAAAAGTGTGATATTAGTTTGTTTGTGTGGTCCGTTCGATTCCTCGGCGCCCCATTCAGTTTGCTGGTAGGTGAGTCGGGTGGCCCGGGCGGGCGTCCGTGTGTCCGGTTGGGCGGGGTTTTTTTTAGTTGTGCGGTTGCCTTTTGATTTCGGATCTTTCTCTCTGTTAGGGGGGCTGTGTTTTTTTTTAGCTTTCCTATTTGTTCGGGCAAATGTGTCTTCTGGCTATAGTTTTTTTTTGTTAGTGTGGGCATGCGTTTTGCGGGGGGGTATTCGCATCGTAGTAGTGTGTGTATCCGTCGGGCAGTACATGTGTGGTGTCATGCGGGGGAGCAGGGGAGCGTTGTGTGAAGCCCCGTTGGTAGTAGTAGCCGCGGCCGGGGTCCCCCCTTCTAGAGTCGAAGCGTTTTATACTGTTCGGTATAGATTTTTCGGGATTGTTTTTTCTGTAATGTTTTGGTTGCTGTTTTTTTTGAGCTGCCTTTAGCCAGTTGTTTCTGTCCGGCGATACTGGGAGGGGTCGGTACTTCTTTTGGTCCGTTAATCTTTTGGTTCGCTCGCATATGGTTTCTTGGGGGGTAGCTTTAAGTGCGAGGGAAAGGAGTTGGGGGATAGAATAGGGGGGTCATTTAAGGGGTGGGGGGTATCTGTCGGGAGTTCATATGCCAGCGGGATATGATGGTAGAGGGGAAGGTTGGGAGCGGGGAAGGATGGGAGGTCGTAGAGTGGCGGATTTGATGGGTAGTGTATAGGTGGGGGGGCCGAGTATCTGTGGACGGGGAGAGAGTCTAGCGGGGACATCAGCAAAAGAGATTACCAGGGGAGTTGGTTGGGGTTATCTGGCCAGTTATTCTGTCTCTTTGCTCGATTTGCGTTTTTCTCCCTGCGCCTTGTTTGGGATACGTCTTATGCGATCGTTGAGAAAGTGTCAGATAGACGTAGGTTTGTACCTCAAGATCTAGTGTCTGAGACGGCGTCCTCGCTCTCCCTGGATCTGGCGGTATCTAGTAGTGTAGAGATTTGTATATTTGTACTTTTACAATCTTCCTTCTACTTTACTTCGTCTATGCGAGTGGGACAGCGGGATGGGTTACTGAGTATCTGTCCCTGCCCTGTATTATGCGTGGTATCCTGGTGTGGTTAGGGCAAAGGAATAGGATGGAGCGGAGGTGGAGCGTGGTGCGGGGGGGGGGGGGAGGAAAACATACAAAAAAATACAAAATAAAAAAAAGGAAAGACAAAAAAAAACAAACATAGACAAATCGTACATTGTAAGTAAAGTAAAAAAAAAATATAAGGTGAACTGTCAATGCTCTCTCGGTAGCCGAGTCAAGTGAAGCTGAGGGGTGGGGGTGGGCAGAGACAGGAAGGGGAAGGGAGGAGACCTGTCTCCGGCTTGGGGTAGGGTGGGGGGGAAAAGGAGCAAAGGGATAAATGGAGTAAAGTGTAAGGTACATAGATAGAGAGGGAGAGTAGAGGGTGCTGAGGAATAGGGAGGGGAGGGGGGGAAGTAGGGACAGGAGGGTGCCCCCTACCCGACCGGAAGGAGGAGGCAGACTGGGTCGTGAGTGCTTGGGGGGTAATAGTTAAAAGGGGGCCGGGGGGCCCGACAGGAGGGAGACTCTAAGATTATATTTGGCGCGTTGCACCTTGGTATGCCATTTGGTTTTCTGTGCTTCTTCTTTTTTTCACATGTATTGCGATTTTGACCTGTTTATGTACAATACTTTGCCGAAAATTTTTGGTCAAGTATTATACTGACTGACCATACTAACCAACCAAACTGTAAGAAAATGTGTTAATTAAATGTGAAATAAAAAAATTACGAGGAATGCTTTTTCTTTTTATAAAATTGTAACCACTTTGTTTTTTTGCAGGTCTCGTCCCATTGAAAAATATTTAATTTGCGGAAAGGAAACTGCAGAAACGTAACTGTCTTTTCAACTACCGGTATCAGTTCGACTTTTTTTCAAGTTCAAGTTCAGTTCAAAAGTTTTTTTCAGACAAAAACAGAGCATTCTACTAGTGATGTGGATCGGATCGGATCGGTCCGAAATTTTGATGCCGATCCGGATGCTTGATTGGCGATCCGATCCGATCCAGGCCCGGATCGGTCGATCCGATCCGATCCGATCCGCCGATCCGATCCGATTAAACATTATACGTAACCTTGATGAAAGCTAAAAAATCCTTTGTAGAATTATTGTTAAGTATGATTTATTATAATGAGTATATATATTGCTTTAAAAATTTAACGAGTTTGTATATAAATGCTAAGATGGCATTTTTGTAATGAGAGCAACTTAGACAATCCCACGACCAAAAATTTTGATTAATTGGAATGGAAATGTCTTGACAATTTTGGGTCACTACCGCAGGTCGTGGATACCCACGGGTTGGGTTGGGTTGGATCGGAAAATTTGAGCCGTGGGTCAACCCTTGAGTATACACACACACCCACTTCAGGCTGCCGGGTCGCTGCATTTTGTCAAACCGGCGAAAAAATTCTGAAATTTTTTCACATTTCACGCTTTTGACCATTTTTTTAACAGTTTAAACTTTGGAGTTGATTTCAGTTCAGGCTAAGCGGATTAGGCCCAGTTGAAAACTTTAAACGTCCGTAAGAGTGTCCGTTTGTCTGTAAGCAAAAACCTTGAACAGCTTCGTAACTGATGCCAGCCGCTTTTTCTGTTGCCACAGCCCAACAGGTCTTTAATTTCGAATTCTCAGTCTGCTGGTAACGTTGGAGTACTCATGTCCGACTGCGGAGTGTAGTTAGTAATAATTAGTACGTACGTACATATTGGCTGTCCCAACAGGTTTACGATGGCCTCTGGCCAATGTAACTAAAAATTAATGTTTTGCCCAATAAAAGCGGTTGAACACAGCTACATATGTTCAGAATCGCTTCCTCATTGTCTTGAAGAATAATCAGGCTACGAACTATTCCCCGAAACAAGACTATGCCTATTCCACTTACTACGATTCACAATAATATGGAAAAATGGTAATAAAAATCCACACATATCCTAATAAATTTCAACTCACACATTACGTAAGTAGCATGTAATAAATTTACACATTATGACATAGCACTGCATAATGCAAAAGGTATGCGTGTGCTATGTATGCATGTGTGTACATTTAATAGAATACACAATAATTATGCATATGTGCAAAGGATGGATTTTACAAGTAAGCTAGGTCTAAAGCCTTCTCGTAGCGGTTCGGTCTATTCTCCGTTTAGGCTTAGCTAGCATTCAAGCCTTGCCTCTATATTGATTCGTCAGTATATTATTTTTCACCATAGTTGAAAATAGACTTGTTATATATTTTTCGTAAGAAAAGCAGTATATACTCTAGAATTTAAGAGTGAGGGAACTTCTGCTTTTACGTAAGGTATATTTCCCTCTGTAGGTTTTATGCCATATTCTTTTTTATATAATTTTACCCCCATCCTACGCTTTAATGTGTTTTTTATTAGGCTGTTTTTATGGCCCCACATGCCCGTGTGGTCACATTTTTACACAGTCGGTGTGTAAGGTACATAACAATGAGAGGACATTTTTCAACATAGTCAGTGTGGAATGTGAAATTAAGTTCTACTGTTGCCCCTGACACGTCTTGGGTGCTAGCTGGCGACCCTATTTCTTCTATTTGCCCTCCGTTATCAATTCTTTATGCTGCTTTCTCTGACATCTTATGGCCTTATATAATAGACTGCATTGGATCAGGGATTTTTCATGTCGCGCTGTAGATTTTTTCCAGGTTGCTCAGATGCGGTATTATTTATATCAGGAGTACATACTAGGGAAGAGTATGCTACTTTTCCGTATATATACTAGCTAATTATTTATACTGAGTGATAGTATATAACTCTGCCCAATTCTGCCTGCAAGTTTTCGCTCTAAACGGTCGAAACGCTCGCAACGGCTCACAATTTTCCCTAACCACTCAACACGATTTGACCCTCCCTATCTGACTTTATTTTTGGGGAAATAGCGATCAGACTAAGGGCCTATTCTTTTACCGGATTAAACGGACTGGACTTATTTTAATCCGAGGTTTTGTAATGACAAATCGGACTAAACGAGTTAAAATAAGTCAGCGGCTTAATTTTAGTCTAACTCCATTCCAAACCTACCACTGGATTCAACGGACTGAACATGCACGCTTTTAACATTAGCGTGCATAGTTAAGTCCGTTTAGTCTGATTAAAAAACATCGCGCTAGAAGTTTAATCCGTTGAATCCAGAGGTTTTGAAATGGCATTTTTAAGCTTAATTTTTAAACCGTTTTAGTCTGATTATAATTAACCCTTTAATTCGGTAGGTCCTAAAAGACTTCAAATTTTGTCATGGTCACTTTAGATTTAGTTCGAAAGTCGTGATTTCGCGCGAATTCTAGAATTATATACCTATATTTATCCAAGAAAGGATTTAGCGGGATATGTTTAGATTTTCGTTCACGTTTTCTTGCCAACTATAAATAATATGCATTTGAAAAAGTTCTGCTGACTGACTGCTGATCAGTTTACCACTTGGCCAAAACTGTAAGGGGCAAGTTTTTCCCAATAGGACATTTTGCCTAGGAGAAACTGTTTGGGAGCGGGAGACACTTTTGGCAGAAGTGTCCGAAGACATGCAGAATTAGTTTGCTCGTGACAGCTGATTAAACGGGCTGCACTGATTGCACAGTCTGAAGTTAAAGAATGGATCTCTGCTGCTAAACTAAAGTCTGACCAGAAATTCCTGAACTCTGTTGGCTTGAGTTTTGTGACCACGTGCTGTACTCTTGATGCTTGCAGTATGTTTTTCATGTAAAACTGTTTCATTTTGTCTCAGGGTCCAGCATCTTTGGTCAGCCTTTAGTTAAATAACAATAATAAATAATCAATCGTGCGTAATTTTAGTTTGAAGTTTGAATCACATTCCTTCCCTATTAACAGAGCTAACATTCGCATTGCACTCTGTCCGCCGATTCTGGAATTGGATTTTTAAGCATGTTTTTAACCCGCTTAGTCGGACTAAAGTAATAGTCCAGTACAATAGACAGTAGTTTATCTCAGTCAGACACAATGTTTTGTGTTTTAAGCTAAGCCTGGTTCATTCTGGTTCAGGCTGGTTTAGGCAAACTGACCCAGCTTTAAGCTTATATAGGCATTATCTGATCAACGCTAATTCACCGTTAATGCTATTTCAACCTTTTCAGTTCAGATATGTTGTAGGTCGTTTAAATGAAACTCCTGTTTATCTGTGCATTGATCCGAGCTCAGCTTGGTAGATTATCAGTCTAAGCATGGCTGTAAAATTTGAAAGCTCGATAAATTGTTCAGTTTGCAGCATTTTGTGAGACAAGCGGCAATCTTGTGCAAAATTTTCAGCTGCTTTTTGTCGGCCTGACTGTGGGCTGACAGGTAAAACGGGAGAATTGAAAACAGTCTATTATCGCCTGCCATTAGGATCGACACTATTGGATGTATCAGAGTCCACAATGTTATTAAAGACCGGTTGATACTTGTCCTTAAGGATGTAAGGTCAGGGACAAGGACGAATTTCTGTCAGCTGCAGTGATCAATTTACAAAAGCGTTTGGGCCATTTTTTTGCATACGATCTAGATGTTATCTAGACTTTCTTTAGTCGACACATCAACTCATTTGGCCTGGTTGTTTTCTTGGAATCGCTTAGGGACAAAGGGACACGAAAAACGACAAGGAAGAGTATGAACCGGTCTCGACGCGTACTGCCACACTCGTGACAAGACATTTGACGATGAGCACAATTACCATGTTTAAAGCGCCCGGTTTATACCTGTTCCCATCCCAGTCGTTTTGTCCCTAAGCAGTTTCGAGAAAACTGTCGGGCAAATGCGACAATTTTTCATGATTTGTCTTTGTCCCTGTCCTTGTGTCCTTAAGGGGGCGCTCCGGGAATCAAGGATTTGGGCCGTATTTTTTAAAAACAGCCAAAATGACCTATCATTCTTGAAGGAAAGATGCGCAAAATACTATTTCTGATGTTTTGACGTGCATATCTCCATAGCAAAAAATTTGGAAAAAATTGGACAATTTACTAATTTTATTCGACTTTTAGACAAATTCAGCAAGTAAGCCAGTGCATCAACGCTTTTTGAGATTTTGCAAACAGACGATACGTAGATTTTATTAGTCGTAATGAAAAATTAAAACAATTTTATTGCGTTCTGTGCAAAAAAATTGCACAAGAAACAATTTTCGGAAGCAGCAGACTCAAATATAGGCTGTGTGAATACAAAACCGATTTTTCGGCATTCGATTATCAAATGCTGGTAAAATATTTTTCTACAAAATTTTGCACAATTATAGCCTTAAGCTCTGCGCAGTTGAACAATTTTTTAGTTTTTTAAAATAAAGCTTAGAAAATTTTTTATATGAATTTTATTGCTCTGAGTTCGACTTCGAAAACACATAATGACATTTTTTATCCAAACCAGACATAAATGTTAAAAACCAAAATATTGTTCAACTAGAGAAGCACATAAGCTACATTTTGGTATATAAAGTGTGACTATACGCAAAGTATAAGCAGAGTTATCGTTTGCCGAAAATTCACTCACGTTTGGTGCTATGGGAGTCACGTGACATGATCATGTGATTTGAAATTTTGCCTCCAGTGTTCTTTTGTGCCGTAGTACATATATGTATAGTAAAGTTCGACATTTGCCGATTTTTTTGCCAATTTTCGATGTAATCATTTTGAGCGCCCCCTTAAGGACAACGATAATTAACCGGAATGTAGTTGTTACAGTATATAATCAGGTTATGTAGGTCGCGTTAGGCTAAGATGCGGGTCGTGCGAATGTTTCATTTCGCCTCCTTTGTTGTGCGTATGTTGTAAAATGGAGCTTTATAGTACATTTCAACGTGCATGCAAAAAGTACTAAAAATTTTGGATTTTCTTGGCGCCTTAAATCTAAGATTTGGTCTAAGAATGCCACGCACTTGTCGGCTCCTTGACATTTGGTGTTTTGTATGCAGATATGTGCTCAAATGTTAGCGCTGACGGCTACGCCACTGGGCATTCGTGTTGTTTTAAGAAATATCGACCAAAATTTTCATTTCCTGTATCGCAATATGAAGTCTCTATTGTTTTTAGATTTTTATCACTCTAAGTTTTTATATGCTCTTTGAATCAGTAGATTTTGGTTTTATATGTAAGTTTATTAAAATGAATTTTATCAGTTTTAAGTTTAATCAGCCGAAATACGTCACCAAGTCAGTTTCAGTCTTACTAATTTGTGTAACTTTTTCAATTTACACTCCAACATGGCCCTGCTAAAGCTATGACATTAC
>JASANF010008321.1:0-16209 GCA_030248245.1 Trissonchulus sp. WLG1_4 | reverse complement strand
TTGACTATACTAACTTTAGAGCTTCATAAACTGTTAGATAGCAACAAATGAATAGATGAGTTAGCAGTATGGTAAACAAAATTTTCCTATTATAAAACTAGATCATCCACATTAACTGTCGTATGAACGTATACTAGCAGCTAAAAAGTAAAATAAACATGATAACACCCGATATTATTAGCCAATAGTTCAATAAGATGTATTTAAATCTATAAAAATCAAAAATGTTAAAAAATACTTCAGTAAAATAATGAAAAAATACTTAGACTTACCTAAGACTGACCAAAAGGCTAGTCTATATTCAACACTAGCGGGCGTTTAGTTAAACGAACGTTTAACTTAGACTGAGCTCGCGAATCAGGGAATAAACGTAATCAAATTTAGAACACGAAAATACAACAAATTTTACACGCTGCTAATCATATGCAAACTTAACTGGTATCAAACGTTCGTTTAGCTAGACTGCGTGTAAACGCAGTCTAAGACTTAGAATGGGTCTAAGTTAAACGCGCATTGTGAAACCCACCCAATGTGTCTAACTGTAATTAGCTCTAATTGTCCGAGCAAAAATTGCAGAGCCCTTTGACGAAATAGGTGACGAAATTATCGTTATTATTTGCTGTATTCCTGATGGTTGAAATTTTTGTTCTTTTCGTAATGAAATCATGTGTATGGCTTTTTTAGGGTCCAGCAAATTTAGGACAGACTTTAGCGTTAAAAGACAAACCACATATCAACGTTCTTCTGCAAATAGGTTGACTCCTCGGTTTCAATCATGCACAAAATCAGTTTTGATAACAATAATGAAAGATATTGATAGTTATGTTTCTATCAATATAAGCTGCCATGTCCCGTTAAAAGTAAAAGTGTTGACACCTTTCTGAACCAACATTCTCTACTCTACAGAAAATTATAAGAATGAAAATAACTCCTGGCACAAATTTTCTGCCCCCAGCCATTTACTTTTTGACAGTAACTGTTTAAATAAATAAAATAAATAAATAAAAAATACCATCATCTGCCCGAATCAGATCACAAGTGTGGTCCAAGAAGGGGGGCGGCCAGGTGAAAACCTGGTAGGCCGTTACAACGCGCTCGAATGGGTGCTTTTGACAGCGTTTCTTTTGCAACAACTGAAAGTTCCCCTTTTTCGAAACATCGCACTAATCTGTAAAAATACAAAAGTTAGAAAAGAAAAGCAGTAAATGAAATCAGAGGCTATAAGTTACTAAAAACAATAATGAAAACACAAGAAAGTAGTAAACAAAGTAGACAGTCATAATATCCTAATGACAACTCACAACCCCTATGAAGTTAAGACAAGTCATAGTGAATTCCACTGAATGAAAAAAGATTGACAATAACATTCAAATAACTATAAATTAGTATCCAATGACTATAAAAAGTACCATAGTAGTGCTTCGTTTTTCACCTACTTGAAAACAAATGGTGAGCATTTGGTAACACTTATTTGCTGGAGCCAGCCTTAGCTACAAACTATCAAAAATGACATTAATGACTTGAAGACAAACCTGACTGAGTAAATCGACTAATGAATGATAAATATATTTTTGATTGGCTGCTTTTGGATTAAATTCATCTTCAGTTGACCTAAAATTAAAATTTAACACAGTAACTAACTGCAATATACAGAACAATAAATTCTGTAACGCATTAGATAAGGCTGCCCAAAAGTACGACTAATCTAGCACTATAGCCTTCTCGGCTTCTCGCTCAGATTTTCTGTACTCTTGTAGCCTGAATAATAAATACAATTCTCGGAATGACATTTCAATTTAATTTTTTGGCTAGAGGGATCACCAACTTTTGGACACATTTTTGCGCTTCAGAAACAGCCAAAAAACTTATGAACTGCGACTACAGTAAAGGTGAAAAAACAACTTACAGCAACAAGCGACTTACATGTTTACATAGAATCCACGTGTACAGGCTGTTATATGGTACCGCTTATCCTCCAGTGTTAATACATACAAATATAACAGGTCGCCTGAAAATTAAATAAATAACATGCTTCCAGACTGACTGATTTGATCTTTAACAATTTCTAAGAATAATAAAACTTGTTAGTTGGATAAATTATGCAATCATGACACAACTTAAATTGTTTTCTACAGGTTTGAACTGTAGTTATTCATCTATAATTTATCATTAAGAGGTAGAAGGTAGAAGAAGTTAGCTGTAGAGAAATAACTTCTCTCGACTCTTAAAAACTTTCCGATATCATACTACCAGCCGTGTTCTTCAGTCAAAATTCAGTATGATAAAGCCTCCACTATGGCACATAAATAGCAACTGACCTTTATCCATACACACAGTTATACGTATGAATCAACCTTATAACAACTCTAATCTTTTCTCTAAAATCTAACATAACAAAAATTACCTTTCATCTTGCGGTGGGCAGGAGGCGGATTCCAGCCACTAATACCAACACTTTTGAGGCAGGGAATATTCTGAAATAAAAATCTTGAATAAATTTCACGTTTCAGTTTCATTTTCCTTATGACGCGTAACGCGTTTTGACAGACAGGATCGCCAGCATGACACGAAATAAAATAGAAATACATCAGCGGTGAGATTCACAGGTGTTTAACTTAAACCCAGTCTAATTAAAATATATACGTCACCGCACAAAAGCCATTAAATAGAAATAGACATCAAACTTTTCATTACAATATTTTATTTGAACCGAAAAGAGCGTCTTACACCGAGTCTAATGCAAAACACCTTTTGTGAATAACGGCCCATAAATCTTTCGGGAAGCACTAGTGTTCTAGTACCTAACTTTACAATCAATCCGACTTGGAAGCTGAATCCATCAGAAAACTAAGTAAATTTTTACACTTAGTGATACTAGAAATTTATTCCAGTTTACCAATGCATCCTTTGACAAAGGCATTAGGGGCGTGAGGGGCAGATCTTTGGTGCCGGGGAGAATCGAGTCGGGAGGGGTGCAGTCCACTGAATTTTCTAGCTTCATTTTGCGGCGTTCTGAAAGTAAATTGTTCCAACTATTATAATTTAATTATATATATATATATATATATAGTACATAATTATTAATTAAATGTCATTACAATTAAATTAATCTTATAGCATACACAATACACAAATCATTACATAATATGTTCTTTTGTATGAAACATATTTGCTTCTGTTCTATGCTAGTTGTCATTCATGAATAGCTAGTATGAGTTACGTTAACGTAGCTAAATAACACATTCTTTAAATACTATTCAGATGCAAGGCAATGAATGCTCCAAGTTTGAAAGTCAAGTCCTGCGTCCTGGCCCAAATTTCTACAGCTGATGCAATAGCTGACGTTAATTGCATCAAACCCCAACGCAAGATATGCTATTGAATAAGTAAGTACAATTAAATACGTATCTTAACGTCAATTTTTTAATATATACTTCATCAGCCAATTTTCACTGCGTATGCGTTAAATATTTTATCGGATAAGCATCGATAAAACAATTTAAGACACACACTTCATAGTTGGTACTATCAATTCGTCATTACGTAAGTTGAGTTCAAAACTATACATTAATAGACACGTACGTTTAATAAGCTGCCAAAATTTTTCGGAACAATTTACGCAAGCATATTCTTTGCACTTATTTACGTAGATACATAACCAAACAATTCCAAGTATTATGCAAAAAACTTCAGCTGTGGCGTAAGCTGTTTCACATATTTGGCGAAAGTTAATGATTTGTGAAATACTCAATGAAATAAAGCAGCGTTAACAAAAAACACAGGTTTGACTTGGCCTAAAAACATGTTTTTCCACAGCCATAGCTGGTTTTAAAGCAGCGGCTCCATAAATTTCAAGCCTTTCTAAATGGTGAAAAACGACTCAACGACTAGTTTGTGGTTTATGGGCGAAAATGAACGCAAATTTTGAGCGAAAAGTGTTATGAAAAGGGGATAAAAAATCACAAACATGTGTTGCCAGCAGGACAACAAACTTTTGAAATTTTAAAATAAATAACTATAATAAAATATGCGCATTCACTATCCAGCTAATGGGAAAAGAACCAAATTTTACATACGGAATCATAATAATTTTCGCAAAAGAGGATTAATAATGTTCATAAGCCCATATCCACTATTATCAAGAGGAAGAAAAAATATCTCTTGGGCCACCCACTACGATAATACAATTCGTTTTGTTTAAGAGAAAAATGTCAAAGCATTCACTTCTATTATGCCACACAATGCACTTTAAGTAAGGGAAACGCCTACTCCTACTGCTTAGCCAATGGGTCGTCCCTTCTGATCTATCAAGAAATAAAAAGGATGAAAAAAAGCTAGAACACGGTTTATAAATCACGTGTAGTTTCGACATTGTCTCATCAGCTGATAGTAAAAAAGTAAATTAGTGAAAAGATACTGTAAATTATGTAGATGATAGCTCAAGAAGATTCATATTTGAGTCTAAAATGTAAATATCAATAGCGCACCCATACATGGGCGTGGGGGGGATTTTAACCCCCCCCCCCCCCCAGACAGGTCCGTCACCCCCCAGAATGTTTTGACGGTATAGTCAGGGTGGGGAAAAAAACATGACGGAAAATTGGGGTAAAAAAACATGCCCTGTGGCTGAGCGCACATACATACTAGACAGAGAACTCATAGTGGAAATAAAAATTGGACTTTTGGACAGTGCACACATATCATAATATAACATTTGAAGCAGAATCAATGGCTTAGCTTACGACGAAAATTGACACCCCAAAAAACGTCACAAAAACTAAGAAATTTTTGAAGCTGCTAAGATTATAAAATTTGACACAGATAAATAGGGAAGCTCATACTTTGCATGGGGTATTATTTTAACTTGTCTATTTACTGCTATACAAGTTTAGTTGATATATAAACGATTTTCAGAATTTCGGCCATGTTTTTTTCCCCACATTTTTTACTCCAAAATGGGGAAAAAAACATGGCATGTTTTTTTCCCCACCTATGTTTTTTTCCCCAATTGTATGTTTTCTTTCCCCCGCGTGTGTTTTTTTTCCCCTCAGCACAATATAAAGTACCAACATTTTTGAAACGGATTCAACGGGTATTCTGTCACCTGTAAACACTGTTTCCTATGTTTCTGATTGAGATTTGATTGATTTGGCTATTAATATGGTGCATGTATATATCAAATATAATAATGGCCCGAAACTTCACGAAAAAAGCCAAAAAATGGTCGGAACAGCAGCTTGTGGAAGACGCGACTTACGTGGCCGCCAAAAGACTTTCATTCCAAAAGGATAGGATTTCTTGAGTAAGAGCGGCACACCACATTGCAGGTTTTCACAGTTAAATTTTTTAGTAACTAAAAAATTATACGAGCAAACTGGTTTTAATTTAGTGTGTGTACTTGCCTGGGGGACGGCTACATGCTGGCCGAATTTCAGGCAAATCGGTTGGGGCGAGAAAAAAACGCTTCAACGGTTTTTCTGTCTTTTTGTCGGGCCATAACTCGAAATCCTTCTTGACGAGGCACTTTTTTATGTTTTTACATTTGTTTTGGTCGACAACAGAGTCAATATAAAGATTTTGTTCTTGGCATTTGGCGTTTTCTGACTCTGCTGGGAGGGGGAAACCTCTTTTGTGGTCTTCGAAAAACGGCTGTCACAAATAAACTCTAGCCGACTTTTGAGAAGTCACGCAAACAGACCAAATCTAATCCCTTGCATGCATGGTAGTGTAGTGGGGTTGTAGTGCATCTCTCCTTTTGGAGTCAATTGTGTCACTGTAGGCCTGGTAAGGGGGTCTAGAACGTAATTTACGTGATAGGGTGGTAGGCTACAGCTCTAACGGTTATAGATGGAGGTCTGTCGTTTTTTATGCGAATATGAACCTCTATACTGTGCATTTCAGTGTGCTATTAGTTTTACTGTCCGATTTACCTATTAGCCAGAACTGGTGCACCCCCCGTGATATCGTTGAAAAAATAATTTTTCATGATTTTCTCAATGTATAACGCTTTTATGGATAACCTCTTGTTCTGTATTTCTATTGCATCTTAATACATAGGCGTGGGGCTGTCAGTTGATATATTTTGGTCAGCGTGGTGTGCACTGTTCCACTTTGGCAGCCTGGCAAAGTGCCAGAATAGTCAATTTGACCAATTTTTTTAATTTTGTCAGTTTTGTTGAAAAACTGTGCAAAAGGCTAATTTGAGGTGCTGAACGGGAGTATAACGTTGTTTTGACTAAAAACTATTGTTTTTTATCCGAAAAAGTGCTCAGTGGTCTACTACGGTTGCTTGGTTCGCGTTGTGTATGCTGTTTCATTTTGGCACCCTTGGCAAGTGCCAGAATGGTCAATTTGACCAACTATTTCTCTTGCAATAAACGTAATAAGGTTAAAACTGACTGTGCTGTTGTTTCTGTTGTACTATTATGTCATAGCCAAAAAAACACAATATTTTAGACTATGTTTTTTTCCCCACTGGCATATTTTTAGCGGGGGGGGGCTGGGGGGGGCCCCCCCCCCCATTTTGCCTCCCCCCCCCCCCCCCCCAAATTGGCCGCGCCCCCCCCATTTCGCGCCCCCCCCCCATTTCAAATTACGTGCCCCCCCCATAGTCAAAAAATTTTAGTCAACAACAAAAGTTGCCATTTTCATTAATTGGATAACATCTACAATATACAGCAGTTTGTTCAGTCGGACATGTCATACGCAGCAAAAGTTTCAATTTGAGTAAGAAAAAAAAATTGCTTTGAAAAAAAATATTGCAGCTTCCCTTTGTCCGGTTCTGACTGTCGCTTCTTCATAGCAATTAAGAAATTGTCGCAAGAAATGATACTAAACGAATAATTAAGAAGAAAAGAAAGATGAGTAAAATTTTGTCTTGAGGACGGAAAAATAGTATATAAAGTGAAGTCTACAGTGTATGATTGAAAAGTGGAAAGATAGATGTGAATAATACGTAATTAAGAATGAACTCAGCTTATTTGAAAAATAAATTTGTAAATTTTGAAAAAAAGGCAAAAATACCGCCCCTTTTTTACTCCCCAACCCATCTCCCCGCGAGCAGAAAAGCTCATGCGCGCAAAACAAAACATCTGTGTCTCAGCGTAACATATAACACTATATACGTTATATGCATATACGCCTAAACAACAGAACCAGTTTTGTGTTGTACGCATAACCTCATTCTGTTATTAGTACACTTGTAGCGTTCGTGAAACATAATGTCAACAGGTTTCGTTCAGTTGCAGTAGGTCAGTCGTCAGTCGGTTTTCTTCTGAGCATGACAGTTGATGCACTATTGAAACATGTCAATACAATCTTGATATTGATAAATCGAACATATTCTATTGATAAAATTGATTTTTTCACAATCAAATATGAATTGTATCATTGGTGCGCCCCCCCCCATTTGGGCAGGCGCCCCCCCCATCCATGGGGGGGGGCAGCCCCCCCCATCGCGCCCCCCCCATAAATTTTGGCCTAAAAATATGCCAGCCCCACCCTTATGGTTTTTCCCCGTTTTGCGGGGAAAAAACATGGGTTAAATCTGCTATAGTGTAAATTACAGTGGTAGCTGGAACAGTGTTTACAGTGTGCAGATGACTGGAGGTACTAGCTATCTTTACAACTTTAAGTCTCATTGATATCTCATACATGACGAGAAATATAACCTTAGTTCCCTACTTATGTTTTTTCCCCACCCTGACTATAGCTCCGAACAAAAATTATGCTCCGAAGCAAAATTGTGGCTCACGAACAAAAATACCGGAAAAGTTGCTCCGCACCCCCCCCCCCCCCCCGTGACTCACCCCCCCCCCAGAATTAAACAAGAAATATCATATTAGTTTAGAAGTTTGAAGCGGTTTATGCTAAGAATTTGAAAGAGCCTTCTGAAAAAAGAAGAAAATGAAAGCTCTATGAAAGAATTTTTTTGCAAAAAAAATTAGTAACGTAATGATACTTCATCGCACTAAACTTGACATAAAAATAACCAAAAATTGATGATGAAAGCCAAAATAAAAAAATAAAAAACTAAATAAAAATAACAAACCAACAAAGACTCCGACAAAAAAAGGTAATTTACCCTGCGTATGTCCGCCAGTGACGGCACCTAAGAAGGTAAGCGACGCTCCATCCATGCCCACGTAGGCCTCCGACAAGTCCAGTGCTTTGGTCAGGTCACGCACGTGGCGTAGATGGATGCGGGCTTCGCGCACTGTGTACGGCTCTGAAAGAAAATAGAAAGTGTCAAAAGGTCACATTCACATAAGGTCAATCAAAAGCACAGGCGGATCTAGGGGGCGGCGGTGCGGACGCCCCCCCCCCACCCGAAGTCTTCCCCAAGTGAAATTGTACACAAGGGTGGTTTTTATTGCACAGCCGAAAAAATTTCCGATACGTCTCCAAATGACCAAATTTAGCCAGAAAATCAAAAATTCTTCAAATTTTTTTCTGGAGGCTGGCACCCCCAGACCCTTGCAACTTTGTGGTTTACTCTTGTTGTTATCTTTCATCAAAGCCTATGCATGTGTACACGAGTGCACATTATGCTGCATTTACTTTGTTTAATAACTTACTGTTTGATCCTGATGTGATCTTCCCCCTTTCGTTTTTAATTTCCCTGTGTGAAAAAATTTCCGATACGTCTCCAATTGATAAAATTCGGCGTAAAAATCACGTTTTTTTGCATTTTATTGGGGGGGGCTACCGCCCCCAGACCCCTGCAACCCCGTGGGTTTGTCTCTCATGACAGCATGTGCATTGTGTATCCGTCACCGCCACTGGTCAAACGGTCAAACTTACAAAAGGTCACAACTCAAAATCCGGTTCAAAATGTCATCAAATGATTACAGTTCGACAGGTCACACCTGACAAAAGGTTATAAAATACGGACGGTTCAAAAGTTACACCAACTGGAACTGACCAGGTCAGACAGACAGGCACAACTACTGACAACAAGTCAAAACGCCACAACTGAGAAAGGTCAAAAGGTCAAAGCTGGAACGCATTACATCGCAAGGGAACGGCGCACCCAGGAATTTTTTCACAGTGAAACATTACACAAGGGTCTGAAGTCTGCACTCTGCCTCTGCCCATTGTTTTTCATTGCCTGGCTAGAAAAAAATTTAAGATATATACGTCTCTAAATGACCAACTTTGGCTAAAAACATGAATTTCTGCATTTTCCTCAAGAATTATATACCCCACCAGTTATGACCCACCTTCGACCACGCGCAAAACGGATCCTTCCTTGAGCCCGGGAATGTTCTTAAGCTCGCTGAAATGGTCCAGTGGCGTCCCGTCCAACTGCAGGGAAAAACAGGTCCTGTGGCAGGTCTCCTCGCGGTCCATCAGAACCTGGTGAATCTCTTGCACAAGCTCCATCGATGAAACCTGAACCAAACAATAGTGCAATTCACACCAAAACACAAACACCTAAAAGCTTGCTGGGAAAAGTTTGTAGACATAAATAATTGTGTAAGAATTTGATTTGGCCCAAGTCCTATATCCAAAGAATTTTTTATTAAACATCTCGAAATCTCTGTGCTTTAAGGTAACGTTTGTATCCCTAATTTTAGGCAACGGAATGTTTTAGAAGTTTCCACATTGTGAGGAAATTCAGAGATGTTAAATTAAATTTTCAAGAACTTTTCTGAAAATCCAAAATTTTGAACAGTTAAATTGTCAGTTGACATAGAGGTGAAATGCAGCTATCATGAAAATCAGTACTTGAAAAAAGATGGCTACAACACAAACAGAAAGCATGCAAACAAAACAAATCTATATTCTACATAAACATAAAATTTAACTATATTTTTACTATTAGTACACACTTACTGATTAAAAAGACTGTGTTCCGAAAAAACACCCTGGGGCTCAACTTCGGTTAAACTTAGAGTCACTATTATATATGACATTATATTTATTATTCACAAATGTCTTTATATATACTAAAAGTATTCATCAATTTGGAGCTTGGACTTATATATTCACTAAAAAACACTGTGTCTTGAACAGACTTACTTGAAGCTCAAAAGGTTCAGAGCCAGGCGAGACAATTTTAATGGTGAAAGTTGAGTCTTGCAGGAGGTTCACTTCATCTCCCGTCATAGTGCGACTCGTCGTAGTAGTAGAATTGTCATCAATATCAATGGTATTGTTATTACTATCATTCTCAGAAGACCCATTCATAATTTCATTACTAATTGAGGTAGCAGTGATTGTATGTTTTTGATCAGCACCTAATAATGATGAGGTTGTTAAGTCTGAGTCAAATAGCAGTGGCACAGTTTCTGTTTTCACAGCGGGGGCGGGCTCTAGGGGAGGAGGCGGATCTTCCGCTTCCTCATCTGAGCACTGATTGGCTGTTTCCAGCTGCTGCTGAACGCTGATTGGCTGTTCTCCCAGTCCCATGGGGGTGTGGGAAAATGTGCCCACTGGCGACGGTGAGTCTGGTGTGGGCGGGATAGACAGACTGAGCCCATCTCCATTGATCATGACGCCGGAATCCACACTAGTGGGAGACATATTCCCACTGGCGTGACGGGAAGAGTTTCCGGACATGGGACTTCCCACCTTGTGATTAGACGGAGAGTCGGGCAATCCGTGATCAGCCGGTGGCGCCGGTTGGTCTACTCCCACGCTCTCCCGATTCAGGCTTACGGCTGTGCTCTCAGTAATAGGAGAGCCAGCAGGACTATCCGCCTGCTCTGAATTTGTGTCCTTTTTCTCTTCACACATTTTTCTGTTCAATTTTTGGGCAACTGACGTTCAAAAATACACCAATAATTTGTTTTATGTATGTAATTTGTGAGAATTGAGAAAACAATTATATATCAATAATCAGTAAGTTAATTCATTCAAACTGGACTGTACAAGCAGCATAGGGCAAAGATTAGAGCGACGAAAACAGGCGAAATCTTCAATAGAATTTTTCCGCAGGCTTTTTTATTTTTTCCAGCGATCAGTGGCAAATCAAAAAATGACTAGATGTAACCCAGAATAATCGTAACTTCGCGAAACACGCCGACCACGTGTAACCCCGAAATTAAGCACCACTAAAACAAAATATACAAATATTGACAAGCTGTACAAGTCAGAAACGCAAAACAGTTATCAAAAAAACAATAGACAAAATTCAGAATCCGAGACAGCTGAACCTGAAACTGTGAAATTAAAATGTACTGCCAAATCATTCGCTGGGATACGTAACGGCAGTCTTGGCTCAGTCTTTCTAAACACAATCTATAGAACATGGTAACGAAAAATTCTGTGAGTATTGCATAGGTTAGAATGTTGCCCTTACGTTAAAACCAGTCTAAGGCATTTTTTTCAGTAAAGACTGACCTTATGCATTCACCTATTGAGTAATTACCTTTCCTTAAAAACGAGATTACTACCTATCTTAAACTCAAACTACGAAGAATAAGAAAGCAGACCATGTGAAAGTATTGAAAAAGCATGATCGCTTAATTAAAAACTTGAAAACTCCTTGTTAACTTGTTAACAGGACAGAAAATATATAATTACAGCATTTCGACAGATTTTGTTAATGTCTGCTCATCTCCCCAGGCCCCCAGGGAGAAGAAAAAGGAAAAAGAATTCGCCTAAGAAGAGGACAAGGAAAAAGTCAAGCTAACCAAAATTTATTTGACAGTGAGGCGTGTGAAAACTGCTCAGAGGGAAAAAGTATGTCCGGTCTACTGGATGGTTCTGAGTCGGCTGGCACGCTAAAAAACGCCACACGACAGCACGCCCACAATATTAGTTGAGAAAAAAGTGTATGCATATAACAAGGTCTTTGCAAGCAAAACTTTTTCTCTTGTTCGAGAATAGAGGGAAAAGTTAGAAAAGAATGTTCTATAAAATTTATGCAAGTTTAGCCTAACTTTGGCCAAAATTTTCAAAAATAGCTATTTTTTGGTATTTTGGTATTTTTGGTAAAAACAAGGTATTTTGGTCTCATTAAAAAAACAGTAGATTGGGGCGTGGGGTGCCCCATGTGGCACCCCATGGGGTGCCCTTTGGGGCACCATGTGGCACCATGTGACACCCCATGGGGCGCCCCGTGGCCCCGTGGGGCACCATGTGGCATCGTGTGACACCCCATGGGGTGCCCTATGGGGCGTCATGTGGTATATACCATGTGGCACCCCATGCGTTTTCTCAATCGTGTGAAACAGGCTTTAATGTATGGTTATATAAACTTACTTTTGCACGACAAATTCATTAATACATACATAATACATATTATTGCGGTGTATTACCTACAGAAGGTGGTAGTGCGGTACCATACATGACAACACCACCGAAACAACAAAACAGTTTTGCACCAACAAAAAGTAGAAGGCATATATAGTTTGTGTGGCATATTTGGGTGCAAGCTGGGCGCAAAGTATTTCCAAGGGAGGCTGAGGACGGGCCAGCTAGCAAGAAAACAGCTGCCAGCCAGTCAGTGTCAGACAATGGCACGACGTACTTCAAGCCATTACGTAATAGACCTAAATACATTGCAGGCGGGGAAAAAAAAACCCGCATTTTCATATTTCGTCATGTAGCTCATAGACTATACGTTTTCACGGGAAACCAAAAAAATCTGTCGTAGGCCTAACCTTGCTCTAAATGCTGGCACCGGTTTCATTTCGCTATCTCTTACCATTTTTTGGCGGGAAGCCAAAAACTTGCCGGGGAAAAAAAACCCATTTGGGGGAAAAAAAACCCATGTGGGGGAAAAAAAACCCACCCCATAAATCAGCCGAAAATTGTGTTAGCGATAGTTTTTCAACGCTATGGCACGTATTAGGAGTAGTAGAGGCCCCTGATGCCAAAACTATACGTAGATTTGCTATGGGGCCTCAGGTAGACAAGTTTGAAAACAGCCGTTCGCAGCCCATTATAAAATTTTGAATTTTCAGATTTGAAAACAAAACACCTTAATTTCGCCTGAAAACGTTGAAAACAACTAAAAATTTGCTATTACGCTTGAAATACATGCAAAATCTGCACTTTATGGCTACTTTTTACGCCATCGACCCTCCATGGAGGGTACCGTAAGTGGGTGTGACTGGTCGTGACGGGCATATTTTAGTTTTATTCGGTTATTTGGCGTTTAAACAAGAGAAATTAACAGGTTATAATTAAAAACACACAAAAAAGTGGCAATAGTACCAAATAATACTACTTTCCGCTCCAAAGGGACCTCAAAATGACAAAGTCCGACTATTAGGCCCGTATTCCAGAAATCGATCAAGAAAGTGTCAGTATGCGCATTTGTGTTAACAATAAACTTCTTTTTGCACTACCAGGTGTCTTTTGGAGTAGCTACAAGGTTTTTCGACATCACCAGACCATTTTCAAAAAGTGGGTTTTTTTTCCCCCACATGGGTTTTTTTTACCCCGTCTAATTTCGGTCATGCCCCCCCTCGTACGGAAGAAGGAGGGACCTGCCACTGCGGTCATGGATAGAGGAAGGGTAGTCCTCTGTAAAAGTGTTTTTACATTTGAGCTCGCATCTCTTAGTGCTGAGAAATGAGACTCCAAAATTCACCTCCCTTGGAGCCATGTCGGGTCAAAAATGGGGGGTCAAAATTTTTGACTCATAAAAAGTACCAACGAGACCCCGTTTGGATACCGCTTATATACGTTTGCCTACAGGGACTGTACTATACGCTGGCAAATTTTTAGACCTGTACCATACACCGAAGTTCCGGAACCGGGGTGGGTTTTTTTTCCCCCAAAAAATGGGGTGGGTTTTTTTTTCCCCGCCTGCTATATATAAGCTCTCTTAATGCCTTTCGCAAACTGCTACTTAAGTACAAACGAGAAACGGCTATATATATATATATATATATATATATATATATATATATATATATATATATATATATATATATATATATATATATATATATATATATATATATATACATACCCCCCCCCCCCCCACACACACACAAATACATATATATATATATATATATATATATATATATATATATATATATAAAGTTACGATGGATAAAGGTAGGTAAGTTGAGGTTTTTGGAATTCCGCAAATTGTAAGCCGTGTATATACGTGTATGTTTACTCACACCGTGCGTGTTGTAAGCTAGGAATAAGGAACTACCCAGCTAACAGACAAAGTTGTCCCAATAGAAAGAAAGCCATGCAGCAGAATAGAAACATGAAACGTGATGTTACATCCTATCTTTTATGATATATATATATATATATATATATATATATAATCTAAATTCTTAATCTTTTACTAAACGTTGCTGAACTGTACATATATATACCTGCAGCAAGCCGAAAAAATACCAAAATGCTGAGAAATCATAAAAATTGCCAGCTTTTGACTCTTGCTAAAATTTCACGAATTTTCGAGGCACAAAATATCACTGAAAAACAACATTTTCTTGCAGCGGAATTATGTTACGTGCCTTCTGATTTGCTCCATATTAGAGTTCGCAATCGGGTCGGGTTGGTGCGGGTCGGGTCGGGTCGGGTCGGGTCGGGTTGAGATTTTCCAACCCGCGGGTTGTGTGGGTTAGTTCGGGTCATGGGTATAAAATCCTTGAGTTTTACCTTAAATTTTTCTGTTTTGATGATATTTTCAACCTAATGTCCCCGCTGCAGAGTGATGTAACAGCTTTTCCGAGCTCATTTCTTTTTAGCCTAATTAGCTACTGACGTCCATACATGTATATACTTGGGGTCTCGGTTTAGGGGGGGGGGCTTGTCCCGGATTTTTCCAAATTGTAGGGGGCTGGTCCCGACGTTGTGGGAACTTGAACCGACAAAAGCGCTATGTATTATTTCCAATTTTTGTCTACAATAGGAAATTACATATTTCAAAATTCGGACATCTTTAGCATTTTTTTGCTATTTGCTCATTTATCTGAGGCGATTTTTTAGTTTTCGGGCACTTTTTCAGTAACGAGGAGGGGGCTTGCTCCGATGGGTCAAATCTGAGTGGTGCTTGTCCCGGCATCTGAAATCTGGGAGGGGCTTGCCCCCGCTAAACCCCCAATGTACATCTGTGCTGTAGCTTGTAAAAACATGAAATATGTATATAAAAAAACTGGAAACAAAAAAGTGACAAAGAAATCTCAAGTGTTTCTATAGCAGATTCAGTAGAAGTCGGGTCGGGTCGGGTCAGGTCGGGTCGGGTCGGGTCGGGTTAGACACTAGCTCGAGTCGGGTCGGGTCGGGTTATGAAATCTCGACCCGTTGCGAACTCTACTCCATATCACTAATACGTTGCCATTTAGTACGCTACTGTTTCAAAACATTACTGAGCGCTGCCTGAGGTATATATATAGATTAGCAATTTTTTGTTTGCTAATGTGATCAAATTCAAATTCTGCAAAAAATAACACAGATAAGAGAAAAACTTCGGCAGGAAATTAGCAATCAAGTGCTAACCCCTGCACAATAACGGCTCTCGTAAGCACAAGATCCGGATCCGGCGCCGGATCCGGATCCAAACTTGCCGGATCCGGATCCAGTATCAAACTGGCACTTCTTGACGACAACTATTTGTTCCAAGGGTCCCCCCTTTGGTTTATATGGTCCGGCCGGAAAATTTTTCTGATGCGTCCCCCCCAATTGACCAAATTTGGCCTAAAAATCAAAAATTTCCCGCATTTTTTTCCTGGGGGCTGCCGCCCCCAGACTCCTGCAACTCTTTGGCTTACTATTCCTTGTCATTATCTTTCATCAAAGCCTATACATGAGTACATTATGCTGCATTTGCATGTCTACACGAGTATAGTATGCTGCATTTAGTTATGTAATACACTGTCTTCTGTCTGATGAGACGTTCCCTGTCGGAAAAAAATTTCTGATACGTCTCCAGTTGACCAAATTCAACCTAAAAATTGAAAAATTCTCCATTTTTTCCTGGGTGCACCACTGGTTTTTACTACAAACAGACTCAATTCATTGCGCACGATATGGCTGCGGCTATAACAAATTAGCGTGAAAAGCTGAAAAACGCTATTATAAAGTCAAAAAATTTCTTTTTTGAAATTTTTTTTGAAATTTTTTTGAAATTTTTTTCATTTTTGGAAAAATGTCTGTGTGCCTCAGGCTGGATCCGGATCCGGATCCGGCCGGATCCAGTGGATCCGGAGCCGGATCCGGATCCGGCCGGATCCAGTGGATCCGGATCCGGCAGAAATTTTGGATCCGGTCGATCCCTAATAT
>JASANF010008320.1:0-37057 GCA_030248245.1 Trissonchulus sp. WLG1_4 | reverse complement strand
ATATAGCTTCCCTGTGTCGAAGCTTACACCAGCCTTCAAGGCCTTCAGGGTGTCTGTCCCTATGATGGCATCGTAAGGGCAGTTCAGCATGACTTGCACTTCGACTGTCACTGTGTCAATTCCAATATTAATCTCAGCCAAACATGTCCCTATGATTTCTAGACAGTGACCAGTCAGGGATGTAACACGGGGTGTGACAATTTCTCGGGTTGCTCCAAGCTCTTCCCATAGCCTACTGCTCACTAGGGTGACTGTGCTCCCTGTATCTATAAGCATTTCAGATGGTACTCCACAAATTTTTCCGTAGACTATTGGGGTGTTACCTTGGCTAAAATCTGGGCCATACCCCATCAAGCCTGCTTCGGCAGGAAGGACTAGCGCGTCTTCCCTGACCATGTTAGACCTAGCTGAGTTTCTTTCCCGGTGGGCTTCCAACAAACGTTCTACCAGCCTACGGTTTTGTTCTTTCAAAGAAGTTGGATCAGCTTCCTGGCCTTCAGGTGGTAGGTTGGTGTCTGAGTCACCTGTTGTGTACAGATGACGTACACGTTGATCTTGGGGTGGTGGAAAGTTGCCTCTACTTGGCGATGCATTACGATTAGGGTTTTGAGCTGAAATTTGAAAGCGTTGTGGTGTCGGGTTCGGGCCTGGACGGCCTGAATCAGCCCCATAGTTGTTTCGACTATTGCACCTCACTGCAATGTGACCTGGCTTGCCACATGCATTACATATAGGCCTCCCATCAATGGTTCTTCGGTTTCGGGGACCTCCAGACCCACGGTCCGGGGATTGGGAGTTTCTCGCTGGTGGTCTATACCGCCCAGCTGCTTCCATGGCATCTAGTCTTTGCAACAATTTATCAAAAAGTTTCTCATTAATTTTTGCTTGCTCATGTAGTACATCGAGAACCGTCGGTTCTTCCGCTCTTTTTGGGGGTACATCAAACCTTACTGCGCGAGCAGTTCGACTCCCTTCCTGATCCATGGAGTCGAAACCCTCCTGCTCTTTCGCGCGCACTACAGCGTCATCAAAACTCTCAGGTCTCGAGGACAAAACAAAACGTCTTATGCTCCTATTGAGCCCATTTACAAAAATTCCTTTAACTAATCTGTCACGTACTGTTCCCTTAATATCTTTTCCATATGCCTTCTTGGCCAACTTCTGAATGGCCCGGGCATATTCTTCAACAGTTTCCCCCGGCCTTTGTACACGCCGGTGCAGTTCCGAACTTAATAGGCTTACAGCCCTTTCCGCTAAAATATCACTCATAGCTTCCGTCACAGCGTCCCATGACGACTGTATTCCTGTGGGTAGTGATTCCCACACATCGGCTGCATGCCCCTGTAGGAAAGCGGGCAGCAGCTTAGCCCGTTCATCGGGCGCCCAGTCATTCACTAGTCCTATTCGGTTAAAAATTCCCAAAAACTCATCGAAGTCCTCAGTAGCTTCCCCCTTAAAAATTGGTATCTGTGAAGGGTTGATCAACCACTTCTTCCTTTCGGGCGGCGGGGGCCCGTCCTCAACCTTAGCCATGGCAAAGTACTCTTCTGCGGGTCGGAAATAAGTGGGTGAATTTACGTAGTAGTCGAAAACAAATGAAACGTGAGGGTCCTCAAAAATACTGGACCTGCGGCCGGAGTTCTCCTCAACACTAGTGTCTGCGCTTGCGTGTGAGCTTTCGCTATTTGAGCTTGTCTGTGAGCTCGGTGACTCGGGGATGTCAAACTTGACAGACTTTGGGGTAGAAATTTTTGAAGCTAACTTTTTGAATTTTTAAAATTTTAAGATCCTGGTCACGGCACCAGAATGTAACCGGGTATTCAGGCTTAGGTACACTGATTGGTGATCGTCTAGGGCCGAACACCCGATTACACTGGTACCGTCGCAGCCCATGGCTGTACTTCACCAGGTTCGTACATTGCGTTGTGACTTAAGCTTAACTTAGCACGAGAGGGTACACAAAAACACAACTTACAGTTTGGGTTTATTTAACGCACAAGTTGGCAACAGTGTATATTCGGCGTTGACTCGGGCCTCTAGCAGGGCTGATTGGGTAAAAAGGGGAAGGGTGGCAGTGGACTGTAGCAGTAGCAGTGAGCCGAGAGCTGAGGAGAGAACTAACTGATTTGCAACTGTGCGCGGTTTATATAGCCGCTTTTGCTTTCTCATTGAGCTGATTGGCTTAATCTTTTTAGCCAATCAGCAGTCAGAACTCAAGTCGTTTGGCCAATCAATCTTGACCATTTTTTATGCGGCTCCAAGAATCTTTAGTTTTTATGTCGTTCTAAGTTTGGTTCCCAAGCTCGTGATCCTTAAGTTTTAGCATAAACAAGTTTTTATAAGGTTTCATGTTCGAAAATAACTTTCCTAGAACATCTTTTAGGTGTTTTCCCATAGATAAAGTTCCGCATGGTCTTTCATGCGTGACTGCTTCTACAGTAACCAGAACTAGCTACGGTAGTTTCAGATGAAGCTTCCTGATACCGTAGGCTTGGTAGGCGTGACCGTACTTAATATCGGATGGGACTTGACTGTTACAGTAAGACCTACCGTATGTGTGCTGGACTTTTTGCTCTGACTTCGAAATTTCTGAACTTTGGTCTTGTTTTACATGGAGGAGTTTAAGGTATGTTAATGTAGGCGAGAAGGGGAAAAGGTACTGTTACAGTTGGGGGGTGGCCTGTATTGACGCCTTTTGTGGACAGTAGTGAAGTGAATTGATCAGTTTATATCAGAACTATGAGCATGAACCAGTTAGCAGTCAGGATTCACAACAAGTGTTCAAGTCTGAAATATGAAATGCAAATAATTGTTATGGGAATTTCAAAGCAAACTTGTAGACTATATACGTTTTGAGTATGTCTGAAAGACTTGTTGTGCACCCCTGGTCTGTTGTCTACCAAAGCTGTTTCAACAAGTAGCAGCATGTTTCATGGTGACTCGTATGTTTCTGTGCTTCTTGCTTGGGCTCTGTTGCCCTTTGACCTTTCTGTCAGCCCCGCCCGACTCCCGCAGATGGTTGGCTGTGGCTCGCATGGCGTCCCCGGTGTAGTTTCGCTGGAATAACATGACGCCCGGGCCGGCCGCTGGCTTCAGACGACTCTGATCCCGTTGATCCGTCTTCTCGATCCCCTCGGGCAGATTGTTCTCCGCTCTGGTGTCATCCTGACCGTGATCGCCTGTAATAATCATGTTGGAGGATTAGATATTATTTATTAAATTTAATTTGTTTCTAATGGAAAATTAAGCTTAATTTCTAGTTTTATAGATATAATAATTGTCCGCAAGTTGGCTTGTTTCAGCCGGGGCAAAGTCCAAATTACCCCCAGAAACATGAAAATCTCAATTTTGAAGATCGACCCATTTTCACCTTCTAAGATGAGGCACATTGGGGGGTCATGGGAGAGTCCAGGGGGGGGTCTTAGGTAAAAATTTAGGCAAATACCCCGGATCCGGAATCAGGGATCCAAATTGCCCCCAGAAAAAAAGTTTTCATCCAAATTCATGACCGAAAAATTTTTAAATTCACAAGAGTGCCGGAGCCCCCTTAGTGGTCTATCTTTGCCGAAAAAGTTTTTCTGGGTCTGGTGACAGGGTCCCCTGAAGGGTCAGGGGGTCACCAATGGTGAGCGGTCGTACTTGTTAAGGGAACCCCCGCACCAAATTTTGGACTGCCCCCCCCCCGTAATCCCCGAGAAAAGCTTATCGCCGAATTTTGCTAACGAGAAAAAACCAAACACGAAAACGAATACAATGGGTCGCAGTCCTGCTTCGCTGGGGGTCGGCAAACCAACTAGCTTGAGTATAATACAATTTCATCTCGCCCGGGGGGGGGACAATCTTACAGTCCCATGTGTGATGGGATGCGGAACTTACCGGTTGCCAATGTGGGACCCCCAGACTGCAGCATAGCTCGGTTGCGGTGGAGGTTGGTGCTGGGCAACCGGGTGACCGACTCCCAGTCGTAGGGCATGCTCGATCGAATTCCAAGACGCTCCAAGAGGCGCTATAAATGAGAAAAAATTGTCATAATGGGTTAGACGCACCTGAGACGATTTGGGGAGGTGCTTATCGTGAAACGAGAATTGAGGGGAGGGGTTATAAAGGCAATTCCATACCTGTTTATGCGGGTCATATTTTTTTGAAGGTGACAAATAATGGAACTGATAAAACGACTAATATAATGGGTTGTTCAATGCTTGGTAATATTTAGTAAGGTAGTGTTCTTTATGTTAGAAACTTGCATCAACATAATTTTGTTATTTCAGCACTTGGAACTAAACGTGCTATTTATTGAGCTGTTTTATGTGATGTGGAAGGAATGTGTTGTGGTGTGAGTTAGACCTTCAATCCACTTCCAAATACCCCAGTGTGAATTGTTAGAGTGAAATAATGTTGTAGGCTTACTGCGAAACAGCGAACCATATTGTCGTAAGGTGGTGTGCTGTAGAAATTCAGGGTGTTGAGCAATAAGTAGAAATCAGTGATATCCGCCGGTAATCCTCGAAGCAAACTTTCCACCGGTGTTGTCTTCTTCACTTCCAAGCACTGAACAAGCATGCACATTTTGTATACTATAAAATATGAAAAATAGGTTTGGGATACATTGGATAAAAGACTTTTTTAGCTTATATTTTGTTAGCTGGGCACCAGGCTATTAGATTTGCAACTGACTTTTAACCCAAAAATTGTATATAGTCTCCATTGCCTCGTAGCTTTAAGAAAGTAGGAGTAGAAGGGGGATGATGGGAGACCCTCCCAAAATATAAGATTCCGTAAATTGTGGCGGGAGGGGGAAAATTGCACTTTTTTGGAAAGTGTGCAAAATTTATTGTACTGTGAGTCGATCAGGGGGGCATTGAAGTTCTACCGTAGAGACCCCTCCAATACTTTGATTCCATCACATGTGTGATATTGTCGCTAGATCATACATGTAGTTGGGGGGGATGGGGGGAAGACCCCCTCCAAACTTTTGTCCCGGGGGAGCGAGGGGGGGCCCGCCAGGGGGAAAAGAGGGGGAGGGTCCCGGCGGGAGTAAAATTTTGGCCAAAGTTAGAAAAAATAGCATTTTTGCGTAAAATTTAAGCGATTTTTACCGAAATTTTCGCCAAAAATTGTCAAAATCGGTGTTTTTTGGTCAAAAAAGGTACAAATTGCGTCATCTTGGGGAAGGAGGGGGCCAAAAATAAGTTGACGCAAGGGAGGGGGGGTCCCACCAAGGGGGCGAAGGGTACCCAAAATTTCGGTGTTGTTACATGTATATATGCGCTAGATCCCCACGTTTTGATCCCGTCAGCCGACTGTAATCCTGGAATAGCCCCCCCTGTTGACTTGGCACCCCCACGGACCTTGTGTCTGTCGGTGACTTTTCTCCAAGGCAGCTGTCCGTGTATCATCTCCAGCACGACGTAGAACATGGACCAGAGATCGTCGTGGCGACCCATGTCTCGACCGTGGTGGCAGTTGATGGATGCGTAGCGCACTGTGCCGCGGAAACCACACCTGAAACAATAATATCACCACAGGATTGGCAAACATGGCACGCGTATAAGCTGTATATAATATATATATATATATATATATATATATATATATATATATATATATATATATATATATATATATATATATATATATATATATAAAAAAATATATATAATATATAGGGAATGTTATGATTGAGATCGAGATGATATTTCGTCGGCTGACCGGACATACGGCTCTGAGTATGGATCGACCCCAAATCTGGAATTTCGTTAAGTCAGAACGGTAGGGATAAGAATAACGACAAGTATTAAGGTGTGAATGTCTTAGCTTGATCTAGCTTGGACTGTATACGGCCTTGAGAGACCTACTTGATTCTGGGAGGTCGTAGTTCTCCTCGTTTGTTGAGGTAGTTACGGCAAAGTCCAAAGTCCAAAATGAACAACATTCGGTCCTGATTGGATTCTGGAGCTCCCATGGCAAAATTGGTTGGCTGAAAGAGTTAGATTTTAAAGACGGATAGGCGGAGATTCGCAGAAGGTGTCAACCTGGTATTTTGGTCCCTCTTTGTGTCGTCTGTCACAATGACCATAAGATGTACATTACTTACGGCATGTCAGATTTTTTTGGCGGCAGATATAAAGATGTCACGGATTTTTAGAAACTTTATAGGGCTTCTCCCGACACTTATATACGCATTCATACTCATACCTGTTGCAGTAATCTTAGTTTTAGTATATACTTTTTCAGCATTTTGGTTACTTTTGGAGCAGTCTAAAGCCACCAGGAGCCAATTTTAGGATTCAAGGGCTTTACTGCAACCAGAAGAGGGTGGGGGGTTGTCCCGACAGATCATATCAAATCTTCTTTGGGCTTGTCTCGGATCCGAAACCAGTGATTCCCGTGTACATCCATGACTATCAGAGATGCACTGGAGCAATTGGCGAGGGGAGGGGGTGCCCGACCCCTGGCGGAGAGGGGGGTGGTCCTGGTGTTGGTCGATTTTCGGCGATAGCAGGAAAAAGTTTGCACTTTTTAGATTGTTAACTCAATTTTAGGGCACTTTTTTGGCTGTAGTCGGATAATTTTCGCGATTTCTCCAGTTTTTTACTCAATTTTGGTGAACTTTTTTTTGGCAATTAGAAGGGGGGTGTCTGGTGTCCGAGGGTGGTGCCGACTGCCGACCCCTCCTACCCCCACCCTCTGTGCATCTATGATGACTACCTTAATGTCCCTGTGCAGCAAGCCTGCCTCGTGCACGTTCTGTATGGAGCGCAGCATGTAGTATCCCAGTCGCCCGGCGGTGCTGAGCGAGAATCGATCCTGGGGCGTGGTCTTCTTGAGCTCGGCCAGGTTCCGCCCCAGCAGCGTCATCACGATGTAGTGGTATCGCGGCTGGGCCCCGCTCCCATAGTAGGACGCAATGTGGGGTCGACCCTGAAAATTGTCAGACTTTTAAGCCCGGTTCATACTTGTCCGGAACGAGACTGGTACAGGTACAAGGACAAATTTTGGTCAGCTGCTGTAAATAATTGACAAAAGCAACTCGGCTATTTTTTTGCATACCAAATTTAAGTTAACTTCGGCATTTTTTGTGGGAAAAAGTGGCTCATTTGGCCGTAGTTTTTTGGAATCAAAACGATAGGGACAAGGACGAGTGAGTATATTGAACGGGGCTTTAGACTCCCCCTACAGCCCGGTTCATGCTTCTGCTTGTCCTTGTTTGTCCTTGAGCTATTTCAAAAACCGACTTGGCCAATAATGTGACAATTTTTTGCATGAACAATGTTGGAGTACAAACTAGTGCGTATGCAAAAAGATAGAATCATTCGGTCAGCTTTTTCACAGCATCTGGTCGCAATTTGTCTTTGTCCCTGTGCCCTTATGGACAAGCATGCACCAGGCTTTAGATTGGCAAACCTGCCGCCAGGGTTGGCAGTCTCGGTCTCGGTCTCGGTCTCGGTCTCGTAAAAAACCCGAGACTAGGCTGGTCTCGGTCTCGGTCTCGGTCTCGGTCTCGGTAGGAAAACCGAGACCTGCCATAGGGTGGTCTCGGTATTTCAGATGACATGTGACATTTTGAAAATTTTGCAAGATCATTAAGATTTTTTTGACAATTTAAGTTTCCAAATAGAATGCGAAGCATGAAATGAAAAGGTAAGCTGCCTGCTGCAGAAAGGGAATGTCAGTACACTGGCAAATTTTAGCTAACTTTATGTTTAAACTTTGTATGTCTAGTTTCATCAAGCTAGAGTTTCTTACTAAGGTTTGAGCTAGAATGGGTTGCCTGACTTATCTGGAACCTTTCAAGCATATAATATGTCAAAAGTAAAATACTGATCATCATTTATCAGATACTGCTAAGTGCTAACTTCGTAGATAATTTGTAAACAAAAAATTTGCTGGCTTCTGCAACTTAACTAAGCGCGACATGAGTGTGCAGTTTAACTGCACATTCTTGAGCTAAAACCTTTTACCGCATGCCAAAACATTAAGGATCTGAAAAAACCTAGGAAACACATTTAAATAATTTTTTGGCTATAGGGTGTTTGGGGTTGGCGCAACAAGCCCTGTGGCTTCCCCCACATAACTGAATCAGCGGGAGAAACTCTTCTGGTCCGTGATGCTGCTACTATCAGAACTTCTGATAGCAGCATCAGCATGGACGATTCTACGCTGGAACCATAGTTAGTCTGCAAAAGTCCCAACATATGTATGCAGTATGGACTACAAAATGCCTGTATTAAAACGACCAAAACACCCTGCTAAGAAGTGTGCGGAACATTAGAAAATTGTCCAACCTTATCAAAATAGCGGGAAAATGATCCTATTCTCCGGTTGTCAATTAATCCCATGCATCCGGTCCATGGTTTTTTTTTGCGTCCCACAGTGCGCCCAGACGCAATGACATTCAGCTGGACGCAAATTTTTTTAGCGGGACGCAAACGGGACGCAGTGATTTTTTTGGAACTCTGATTAAAAAACCCAAGTATAAAGGCCATGTACGGGTGCTGGTGGACCGAATCGTAAGAATAAATTTCCAATACGTCTCCAATTGACCAAATTTGACCTTAAAATCTAAAAATTTTCCCAACTTTGTGGGACTCTATGGACTCTATATATTTTGTCCAACTCTGTGGGTTACTATTGCTTGTTATTATATTTCATCAAAGCCTATGTATGTATACACAAGTAGATTAAGCTGCTTTTGCATGTCCGAATCGTAAGAAAAAATTTCCAATACGTCTCCAATTGACCAAATTTGACCTTAAAATCAAAAATTTTCCAATTTTCTTCTGGAGGCTGCCGTCCCCAAACCCATGCAATTCTGAGGCATTGTGTGTATGTATATATGCCTGAAGTATGCAGCAGCTGCTTGCTTGGGGGCGAGGGGGAAGAGACTGAATCGCAGTTGTAAAAAATGAAATGTCATATCTCATCCCGACTCTATGAAACATTTAAAAAAAGTTTTGCATATAGCATGTTCAGTGACGCCAAACGTGTCTCTCAAAATTGGCGAGTATAAAAAACGGACATTGTGTCACATTTTGCCCTCGATTTCGGATTTAAACACGTGTCCACATATCAAAACTTTGGATCCATAATCTACCGAAAATGTATATACCCAAGGGCGTATAGCAGGCATGGAAAAAAACCCGCATTTTCATATTTCGTCATGTAGACTATACGTTTACACGGGAAACCAAAATAATCTGTCGTAAGCCTACGCCTAACCTTGCTCTAATTGCTGGAACCGGTTTCATTCCGCTATCTCTTACCGTTTTTTGGCGGGAAGCCAAAAACTTGGGGGAGGGGGAAACCCATTTATGGGAAAAACCCATGTGTTGAAAAAACCCACCCCAAAGAATCCGATCGAGAAAGTGCCAGTATGGGCATTTGTAGTAATAATAAACGTCTTTTTGCACTAACATGAGTCTTTTGGATTTGGAGTAGCTACTGGGTTTTTCGACATCGCCAGACCATTTTCAAAAAGTGGGTTTTTCCCCTACATGGAAATTACCCCGTCTAATTTCGGTCATGCCCCTCGTACAAAAGAAGGAGTACGTTAAAACACCTACGCACTTGTTTGATATGCTTGCTGATGAGTGATGTGGCGGTCTTACCTTTGGTTTTAAATGTTTCGCTAGACAAAATTTCCGATATATTCAATTTTGGCTTTTAAAATTTTAAAAAGTTACGGTTGGTCAATTTAGTGAAGAGGCTTACCCAGGGGGTGGGTGGGCTACGGGACAAGGGCGTACCCAGGGGGGTAGGCAAATAGGTGGAATTACCCACCACGAAATTGTTTCCCAGTGAATTTTTACACAAGGGCCCCCAGGTCCCCCCCTTATTGTTTTTTATGGCCGGCTAGAAAAAATTACCGATACGTCTCCAATTGATCAAATTTGGCCTAAAAAAATTCTCAAACAAATTGTCCTGGGGGCTGCCGCCCCAGACCCCTGCAACTATGTGGCTTACTATTCATTGCTGCTTCATCTTTCATCAAAGCCTATGCCTTTATGCACGAGTATATTCATTATGCTGAATTTTCATGTGCACGAGTGCCTTATGCTACATTTACTTGTGTATATAAGACACTGTCTTATGTGACGTTTCCATCTTTAATTGTTATAATTTTTCTTTCGGAAAAAATTTCTGATACATTTCCAGATCACCAAATTCGGCCTAAAAATTGAAAAATTCTCCAATTTCTATTCTGCGCGGTGCCGCCCCCAGGCCCAGATCCCCTTAGCGATCTTGCATTTGTAATGCAAATCCACTTGTTAAAATTACAAAAAAATGCATTTTAACCCAAAACAGAAAATAGAAGCCATTCATTCCCCTTTTTTTCTGGGCACCCCCCTCCGGTGATGTCACCTAGAATGTCAATCACGTTAATAACGTAGTGTGTGCACCGATAGAAACACAAAACTTTTACTGTACCACCTGGACGCACTGTCATCGTGTGGGACGCAATTTATTTGAACGGGACGCAAAATGGACGCAGCATAGGCGGATCTAGGGGGGGGGGCGTGGGGGGCTCGAGCCCCCCCATTGGGTCGAGGGGCCTATCGAGTCTGGGGCCTATCGGCCCGAAGGCCCCTATAGGCCCCCGACTTGGGCATACGTGTAGGTCGCTTTCCATGTTGCTTTGGGGCCTATTTAGGCCCGTGTAGCCTGCTGTGGACCAGATAGGCCCCTCTCCGCATTGTTTTAGGGCTTATTTAGGCCCTTGTAGTCTACTACAGACTAAATATGTACTATCTAGGCCCCTCTCCATGTTGTTTTGGGGCCTATTTAGGCCCTTGTACCTGTCGTGGACTAGATAGGCCCCCTCTCCATGTTGCTTTGGGGCCTATTTAGCCTGTCGTAGACTAGATAGGCCCCCTCTCCATGTTGCTTTGGGGCCTATTTAGGCCCTTGTAGCCTGTCGTAGACTAGATAGGCCCCCTCTCCATGTTGCTTTGGGGCCTATTTAGGCCCTTGTAGCCTGTCCTTTACTCTACACAAGGATCCCCCATTGTTTTTGTGGCCTGGCTGGAAAAAATTTCCGATACGTTTGCAATTAACTGAAATCGGCTTAAAAATTTTTCCCCAAATTTGTTTCTGGGGGTGGCCACACCCCTTGTTATTCTTCCTTGCTTTTGTGATTCTGGCTCTTTGATTGCTTAATACACTGTAAGCAGGGGCGAGGGGGGAACCCCGAAATTTTTTCGGACTGAATTTTACACAAGGATCTCCCGTTGATTTTATGGTCTGGCCGGAAAAAATTTCAATCGTCCAGTTGACCAAACTTGAGGTGAAAATAAAAAATTTCCCATTTTTTTCTGGGGTGCCAGACCCCTGAAGTTTTTGGCTTAGGGTTCCTGATCGGATTAAAGGGTTAATTATAATTGGACTAACGGACTTACTATGACGCTATGTTAAGCGTATGTAAGTCGTTTAGGTGAGTTTGGAATGGGGACTAAATTAAGCAGCTGACTAATTTTAACTCGTTTAGTCGATTTGTCATTCCAAAACCTCGGACTAAAATATGCAGTCCGTTTAATCCGTAAAGGAATAGGCCTAAGTGTTCCTTCCCTTTATACCATGCATGTTCATATACTTAGTTAAATTGTAATTGCGTAATATATACACTGTACCATCGTTTCAGCAGTTTTATCGTTACAATAATGACATTTTTAGTAAATGACAAAATTTAATGTCAAAAAAATTCGGGAAATTTGCAGATTGGTACCTTCTGACCCTTGCCGGCGCACCGTTTTGTAATTTTCGGTCCTTTGAGCTCCAATTTTACGTTCGATGCTGTGTGGTAAAAATAAGCTGTTTTTGACCGAAAAGTGCTAATATGTGTGGTTTTTTGCGTTAAAATAGCAATTAAGTATTTTAGCTCATGGAAAATGGGTATTGGAGGGGATCGGGGCGGCCCCCCATGAAAAATTCCTAGATCTGCCCTGGCGAGCTCGGATTTAAAAAAAAACCCTGGGCGACAATTCAAGTAGTGGTTTAATATACAATCGAAACTAGTGGATTTTTTCATACTTAATCACTAATATCCACGTTTCAAAATCCTCAAGTGGCTGAAATTCAAGTTTTAAAATAGGAAGGTGGTGCTCAGTTCGTTGGCCGGTTTGCCTGGGCCGGAACCGAGACTTGCCAACCCTGCCTGCCGCACAATAGATTGTAGATTCAGAAGTGAAGTCGGACCTGTATATGGGTGGCTGATTTTTCTATAGTACTGTGCAAAAAATGTTTAGGATCTTCTTGAGCGTGAGCTTTATGTCTGGATTAATCTACAAGCGTGACTGAGTGAGTTACCATTTTTGGTTGGAGCTGACCTGTAGTTTTTTAATAGCACTGTACTCCATGTGAATGAATTTGATTTTGGCATCAATGGCTTCTGCCTTGACGGCCACTTTTTCATGAGTGTAAATATCCTTGGCCACAAAAATCTGCCCAAACCCCCCGCCGCCCAGTTGGTACATAATACACCATCGATCCTTCAGTAGGGTATTGCGATCGATCAACGGCTCCTCCTTGTCTGGCTCCGGGTTTCCCATCACCGGTCCGGAGTCCCCACCGGTTTGCACCGGTTTCTCATTTCCGGTTCCCGGCTGACCCCCGGAATATTGCCGGCCACCGCTGAGAAGCAAATTATTGTGCTGCACCCTGATGTGACAGTTTTCCGGGTTGACCATTTCGATCGATCGTGTTAATCAGGGATTAATCAATTATCGATTAGATCTGTCACAAAATATCATAGGTTGTGTGATTAAATCAGTAGAACTAATTCGAGTTAAGTATAATTAAATATAAGGCCATTAGCTACTCTCTGGCTGTACATAGTTGTAGTGAAACTGTGATGCAACCAAGTAGATGGTTGGTTTTAGTTTTTTGTGAATCACGATTTGACTAGTCGTGATCAAAGTGATCTGTACTTGAAATTAATTGGTGGTCTTGTTATACGTATATACAGTAATTGTAATTGGGTTAAACCTCATGCTCGTCTTGTCTCGTTTGGAACTGATAGTGGAAATTTGAACATTAATTGATTTGTATGAAAACAACTAGACTTGATTGCACTTGACTGATCATGTTATTTCTGCTATATATTCAGAATTGGTTTATAATTTTGACCAAAAAAGTTTTATTTACTTGGCTTGATGGGAAAGGTTGGTTAGTTTTGATTTCAATAGTAAAAATAGTTTCTTTACTTGACTAGGTGTGTATATAGGTATTATAAGTCGGCATCATTTATGATGTCAGTAGTGATATATATCTTTTTGTAATCTGGGTTAGTTATATAAGTGTTAAGATTTAATCAAAATATAAGTTTAAATGAGTCTAGTTAGGTATATACAATGAGCCAGTTTAGTCGACTTGATTTGCTAAGTTAAGGTATAAGGTTAAGGTTTATGGCGTACCGTTCACGTACATTTATGCAGTTTTTTGTGTACTTAACTTTTAATTTTTATACAGCGGTTTATCCAATCGCTGTGACACAGTTTTTATGGCATTTGAAATTTTGAAGAATTCTAGTTTTAATGCCAAATTCAGTTTTAGTTTGTAGCTTGTTATACTAGAATTTGGCGAATAACAAGTTAGGGATATTTTTTCTACTAAGTCTTTTTATCAAAAGGAAGGTGCCGCTGGCGCTACCGATTTCCTTCCTTGTGAGGCGCCAGGTTGCTGCGTGACGGCGTATACGATACCTAAGCAGTAGCTACGGTAGTTTTACTGGCATATTTTTCGTGGGGGGGGGGGCTGGGTGGGGGCGTCACCCCCATTTTGGTCGCGCCCCCCCCCCATTTCAGATGGGGTGCCCCCCCATGGCCCAAAATTTTTTCCAGAAGGATGTTTTAGCGACTTTTAGCTGTAGCGATGTCGTGTTCGTCAGGTTTTTTGGTCCTTTTTTGCTAAATTTAGTATTAGTGTAGCTATAATAACGTATGAAATCGTAACATTTAATGTATTATCACCATCTTTTCGTGTAAAAATAGTGTTTCATCGTGAATTTGGTGCGCCCCCCCATTTTGGTCGACGCGCCCCCCCATCAAATTTTGCCTAAAAATATGCCAAGTTTTAGGCGTTCTTAGTTATGATAGGCTAAGTATGTCCTACTGTAGGTTAGTTGTGGCGTTCACATTGGGTAGGTTTACACATGCGTGTGCTCAGTGGAGTACTGAGTAAACTGTCGCGTCTACAGATGGAAATCCCTTCCTCGTTTTTCCCCTGGCAAGACATCATTTTGATTTGTTTTTTGTTTCAGGCAGAGAGGAGCAGGATGAGCCCCCGATGCCGCCGGACTCGACCTCTGACCTAGTGCTCAGGAAACTGGGCGACTCAGAGCCGGACAGCCCGCGAGCACCCGCCGGCCATGACGAAACTCTGGCCAACCACATACGGTCGGTTTGGGTCATACGGTAACAGAGGAGTATATTCTGTTGAAGGGGTCTTGTACTAACATTTTGAGTGCAGCTGTAACCAAGTCGGCAAAAATCGTGTTTGAGCGAAAAAGTGAACGATTTTTAAAATTTTGGTCAAAATACTGTGTGTTAGCGACTTAGCGTAAACAATTGCCGATTTGGTTAAACTTTGGCGAGAATGTATGCAGTTAAAAATGGCATAAATTCGATAGAAATGTTCATATTCAGCAGCTCATTTTATAAGAAATTTTGCTTGCTCTTGTAACACTTTATTTTGATGCCTGTGAGTTTTTACCCCAATTCCTGTTTTCTTATGCACTGGTTGCCCGCATAGATTTACTGCTAGAGTTTGTTCAACCACAATTATAGTTACCCAGATACCTACGTTATTCTGGCAGGGTGAGCTTTTTTTTTTTGGGGGGGGGGGGTAAGGAGCGACTTCATCGTCCGTTTTGGCTTCGCGACCCATGTTTAAGGTATTCTGGAGGGGGAGTGAGGCAGCTGTCTGGGGGGAGCGGGGGTGTAAAAATCCCCAAAGCTTCGAAATGCCACGTCCACGTCTGATTGTTGATGTGTTACATTCTTATTATTTCTTACCCCTCACGAGTGCCTTGGAGGTAGACGTCGCGTGTAAGCGTACACAAAACACAGGATTTTTACCCCCGCCCCTAAGCGCTATTTGCGCTATGATTGTGTCCAGCTTACAGTCCAGTGCGCCAGTCACGCTATAGCGCTAAAAGCACATATAGCACCTTCGATAGCACTTATAGCGCAAATAGCTCACATAAAAAGCGCCATAGCGCAAAAAGCGAATATAGCACGTTCGATAGCGCTTACAGCGCGAATAGCGCATATCGCGCATGGCAAAAGCGCTATAGCGCATTTCGTGTTCAATTGCAAGCGTTTTACCCACTTATATTGTTTTTTAGACTGACTGCGGACGCAGTGCAGGCAGCAGACAGCTCCGTCACTGAGCCCGACCCCCTACTGTCCCAGACTCCGGCCAGTCCGCTCAACAAGTCCGACGATGAAATCATGTCCCCGGACGATGCTTTGCAGTCACCTCCGACTGCAGATGGTAAGGAAACTGGGTGGATAATTATCTGGGTTTTCTACCGTACTCCTTACTGTAGAGACGGTCGCAGTCCCCAGCCTTTGAAGGCTAAGTAGACTAGCCTGTGACAAAACAGCAGGCTTTTTAATAGAATTTAATATTAAATTAAAATTATTTAGCTGGCGGCTGATCAACTTTATAGTCGTAGTCTTCTATAAAATCATGGAATGAAATAACGTGGGATTGTTCCCGCGAAGACAGCGGTCAGATCAGTCTTGCTAAAGGCCGCTGATCGTTTCAACTGTGTTATTATTGTTTGTTCTTTTGTTTGCCTTGCATAATTGGATTAGATTTTTCACACTAGACTAGGTTCATGCATTTCGCTGGGTATACTTTGCAAAATATTCATCTACGTTCCCTGAGTTTCTTTTTAGAAACCGCAATAGCTAATGTCCAAGAAGCTGTTGAGGAGGAAGGTGAAGAAATTGTGCACGACTCAGCCCCCGCTAGTCCGGATGCGGAAGAGCAAGAGGCGGATCCAGAAGCACAGTATGACCAGCCGTTGTCGCCGGATCCGGAAGTGGGCAAGGCGGCGGGCAGTGGGGACGAGGAATATGCAAATGAGGACGCGGCGGGCTCTGACACCCTGGCGCCACAGTCACCGATCGACTTTGACGAAGACTCTCTCAGTGAACCGGTACCGTTGGCTGAGCAACCGGTGATTTTGGACGAGGGCGAAGAAACCGGGGAGCCGGTCGGGGTCGCATCGATGCAAGGCAAAAGCAGTCGGCTTGGGTCGTCGAGTCGGAATAGTCCGTCTCCGTCCCTGGAGTCGTTTCCGTCCGATCCGGAAATGCGCACGCCGCCCCGGCGACGTCATGGACGACGTCATAGTCGACGCTCTGGATCGTCCGGACGCGGTCGTGACAGCAGCAGCAGCAGTCGCAGCAATGGCTCGAGACGAACTAGCAGCAGCAGTGGACGGAGTCGTCGATCGTCGGCTAGTCCGGACCAGGAAGGAGATGATGGGGACGAGCTAAGGACGAAGGATGAGACGAGAACCATTGTTGACGATGGCCGGACTACGGTGGTGCTGGACTTGGCCCAGTTGAAACCGCCGCCGCCCGAGCGTGAGTCGGGCGAGGAGAGTGGGTCGAGTCCGGACGAAGGCGGGGCGGGGGCGGGCAATGACGCGGCAGCGGACGAGCACCAGCAGTTGGACGAAATTGAAATGCTCTCGCTGACTCCGCCCCGGAGCGAGTCCTCCTTCTCCAGTGACGATGACGCTGCCGCCGCACCGATCGAGTCCAGACCCAAAATCACCATCCGACGCGGTCCAGACTTGACGCCAGCCGTCGCCGCGTCCGATAGTCTGAGCCGGGAGACGCGGGCGGTGGATCGTGAACCGGACAAATGGACTCATGATCGATTTGGCATCGGCTTGCGGTCGGACCGGGCCACCACTGTCCAGACCATGGCCAAATACCAGAAGCAGCAGCGGAAGGACAAAGCCTGGCGCTGGGAACACGATGACCGGTCAGTTTACGCCCTATATAATTTGGAATTGGATTTGATCAGCGCTTTATAAAATAATGCATTCGAATGCTGGATATATAAGCTGTTTTTTTTGCATCAAGCACGCTTTGTTGTCCATAAGATGGTGTATCTGTGTAACAGTAGGGCTAGGTAGTGTCTGTGTTATTGCGTTATCAGTTATTGATTATGCAGATGTTACCATAGAACATTAATCCCCGAACATAGGAGGGATCTTCAAACTAGAGAATAGGGTCCATAAGCTTAGGCAAAGTTTGAAGAGAATTCTAGGTTGTGAAAAACCAAGGCCAACTTTTAGATACGGGCATGGTTACTTGGTAATCTTTCGTAACCCGAAATGTGATGATTTTTTCTGCTTAGTACTCCTCACGTCTAATTCAGTCGGCGTTCAAAAAGGGCTACTGGGGGCAGGCTGGGGTCCACGAATTTTGAAATGATTTTGGAAAAGTCTCCCATGATTTTCAACCTTCAAACTCATAACCCGTTCAAATTTATTCTTTAAATTATTTGTTGTTGCAGGTATGAAGAAGAGCCACCGATGCCGGAACCGGAACCTCGCGTAGCAGGACTAACCGGATCGGCAATAATTGGACAACGATCCCCGTCACCAGTTGCGCGAAGAAAACGGCCACCGTCGAGCGAAAGCGAGCTGGAGGAAGGAGAGATTCGACCCAAATCATCCAAACATCGTCGCAAAAAACGACATCGAAAGGATAAGTCTGAGTCCAGGCGCAAGTCGTCAGAAACCATGAATGCTGAACCCGAACCTAAGTCCCAGTCTAGACCTGAATCCAGCATTGAACCTATGCCTAAATCTCAACCTGGACCTGATGTAGTGGCAAAGCTATCTCATGAACCTGATCCACTGCCGAATCGCCTCGAACCTGAACCTGAACCTAAGACTACACCTGAACCAAAAAAAGCGTCAGAAAACCAGCCGCATGGCGCACTGAGTGTTTATGCCACGGCTCAGAGCCACCAGAACACAGACTCAACCCAACAGGCGACCGGTTCCACTCTGGCTGACGTGTTAGAGAAGGATAAAACGGTGGTGTTGCCGATTGAAATCATGCCGCCTGGAATTAGCAACGTAGCGACCCCACTCCCACCTGGTCAATTTGAATTCCATGCCATATCCATCTATAATGACTATGCGCCGTCTGCGTCGAGTAATAGCCGTACGGAACCGCTGGAGTATGTCTCGGAACCGGTTGAACCAACCCGGCAAATTGAAACCGGGCTGGAGCATTCGGTACCGCAGCAGATTGGAGTTGGCTTGAATCAGAATGACACAGAGTCATCCACTGAGAAGGGTGAAATGGCAGGAGGCGGTACAACAACGGATGAACTACAGACTACACTGAAACCTGATGATGAAACCGGTTTTGAAACACTGGAAACCGGTGCCACGGCGAATGCTTACTTTTCAACCGTAGAGACAGGAACAGCTACAGTTGCTGATCGTTCAGACGCAGCTTATGAAATACCAATTGTATTTGTGGATTCGAAAACGGGCCCCTCGACTGAGTCGAAATCAGACAAGCCCATTGGCCAAGGCCAGGCAGAATCAGACACGGAGACTGAGACAGAGTCGGTGTTGAAATCGTTGACAGATGACGTGGTGATTGCGGTGACGCATCAGCCCTCGGCCGGAGACGCGGGACCGGATCTGATCTCCTTCGAGGAGCCGCCGGTTTCCCAGGAGCCGGAATCCGTTCAGGAACCCTTCAGTCCGGTCAGTCCGCCCATGCCCCCCGAGGACTCCGAAGCCCAAGCCCTGTTCACCCCCGTTAGTCCGGTTTTGGAGCCGGTCTCGCCACCGGTTGCGGCGAAAACGGACGATGATGATGAGTTGGAGAATTATGACAGTGAGTCGAATCTGGGCCCAGACGACCACCGGGAGGGCACCCCACCGCCTCCCGGTGTCGATGTACCGGCGCCTCCCAAGAAGCCGGTGCAGCGCTCAGAGGTGTTGGATAAGATGGTGGAGGAGTTTAGACGCGAGAATCCAGACTCGCCCGGACCTGAGAGTCCGGCCTCTGACTCTCAGCAAAGGGCGGCGGGCCGCAAACTGAGCGTGGTGCCGACCAAAGTGCTCTACGAGCAACTGAAGAAGCAGAAAATTCTGGCCGCTCAACAGCCGGCCAAAAAAGTCTATGGCGCAGCACCGAGACAAAGCACAGAGGAACCACAGCAACCGGTTGGACCGGCTCTACCGCCGCCCGGTGCTTTGGAACCGGCACTAGTGGTACCGGCGGAATCTACAACGGCCGATAGCCCAGCTGAGGCTAAAGCAGACCAAAAACCCAAACCCCCGGTTGACCCTGCGGTCTCTGAACAGTTCAAAAAGGAATACATGGAAAAGAAAAAACAGCTGGAACAGGAGAGAGCGACAAAGCTGAAAAAAATTGCTGAGCTGAAGAAAAAACGAGAGCAAGTTCTTCGGCAAGAAAAAGAAGCAACAGCAAAATCCAGACGAGAAGCTCAGTTTGGTCCTCTGGACTCGGCTGGGGCGAAAGATCGATCAGCTTTGTCTAAAACAAAACAACAGCGGCAGTCGTTGTCAACTACTACTGTTGCCAAGACTGTCACTGAGCCAGTTACCATGGCAGCTAAGCCAAAAGTGGCCAAACCGTCGCCAAAGCGTGCCAGTCCTGCGCCTGCTGTTCGAGAGCCGTCGAAAGAACCCGAATCATTTCCCTTGTCTAAAAAGTTCACAAATCCAGCCACAGAGTCTGGCGAAGTTTCTCCGGACGATATCACACCCCCTCGGACTCCGGAACCAGCCACCAAACGAGCCAAGTCCAGTAAAACGATGATACCTCGCGTTGTATCTGTGGAAAAACAATTGTCAAAACTGCCCAAAAAACTAGCCGATATTGCCAATACACAGGAAAGAGCAGTAATTGTTGAAGAGAATGTGCCGGGCGAAAAGACGTCATCGACGAAGAAAGCTGCCAAGCTGAAATCTGGTACCGGTACCTCACCTGCCGGATCTGGCAATGATACCGGTAACAGCGATGGAACAGAGGCGGAGTCGGAAAATGCGGGTGCCTCTTCATCGTCTGAAGAATGGGTGATTGCTGAGAACAAGGCGCCCCCGCCGAAACCAGTGAAACCAACCAAACCGGCGATACCGCTGGATATACGCCGGGTAGAGCGTCGGAAACAGCGACCAACCAGAGGAGATGACTATGCGACTGTGGAACACGAGTCTGAGACGGAAATGAATGAGGCTAGAAGACCGGCCCCTAAGTCGTCCTATAGTCGCCTCTCGGACTACCATACGGCCGTGTCTACGGTTCAGCCGCCGCCCTATCAAACCAAAGCCGGCTCCTATAGTCGACACCAGAGACTGCCCCCGCAGCCACTGTATCCCAGTTCTAGCCGACAGAGCTACAGACCTTTACCCCACGCCCCGTCGGACGGGTTAAACTATGCTAGTCGGGGCGGCAGAGCGGGTAGTCGTGCGGGTAGGGACTTTGGACGCGGCCCAACCGGTTCCACTTTTCCCACAAGACCCGGTCCCGGTTTGGATGCCGGTGTCCAACGATTCCATCCCTATGGGTCCCGGGCATCTGGCTACCGGTATGGTGACAGAAATCCCCCGGTTGTGCCCAGAGCTGTAGACCCGATTGAAAGACCCTTGGATCGCAGACCGCCACCGCTTTATCCCAGCAGACAAAGGTCTCTTGGACCGGAAGAGAAATTTATACCCGTTGCTGACAGCGATAGTGATGACACTCGTCGCAAATTGCCCACACGAAGCGATGGAATTAGTCCAAAAACTGATCGTCGCTCTAAGTCGAAATCAAAAAAGCGGAAATCCAAGGAAAAGTCTGTGAAAAAGAAGTCCAAAAAAGAGGATAGACACAGAGAAAAGGATAAGGACAAACCGCTAAAGCACAAAAAATCGAAGAAAAGCAAACACGACGAAAAACCGGCGCCGACTACTTCCAAACCACAATCGACTGAAACCGGTGGAACCGGTGACGCAGCTGCCGCCTCAACCGGTCTACCGGATGCGGAAAAGGAACGAACGCTGTTCGAGCTTGAAATGCGCAAACGGGCAATAACGGCTAGAATGAAACTGGCTGAGACTCAGAAGAAAAAGGACAAACGAAGTCCCCCTGCGCCGACCAGAGACGAGCCTGTCACCAAAACTAAAGCAGACAGCAGCAAACAGTAATATGACAAGCCAGTAAAATTGTTGTAGAATGAATTGTGAGCCTGATTTTGGAAGAAATGGGGAGTAAAGATTCAGTTAATGTGACTGGTTATGTAATACGCGATTGATTGCCAAGTGTCAGCTTGCTATTTCAGTAGGGTGCTAGTATTCAAATAGGCTTATACCTGGTATATATGTATTTCATCCACTAACTTTGATTCTGCATAACTATGTAAAATAAGCTTAAAAGTTTACACTAATGGAACAGGCCCGACTACCAGTCAGATTGTCTGAGTCTTTCGTTATCTTTATCGTTGTGCTGAAAACGGCCGAATTTTATTCTGGTGTATTTAGATGAGCAAAAATAAACTAATTATTCTAGGAAATGTGCTAGTTTAGTTCTGCGTTTTTTTATCTTTTTCAGGCAGGATTTATAGGTAATATATTTTCGAGTATATATATTGAACTCTTGGGCCGATCAAGAACTTTGACCACCTTGTGCTCAAGAAAAAATTTCACGAAAACCCGGCGTTGGAAAAATTTTTTGTCATTCCAAATAAAATTGAACTTTTGGATTTTTTGGGTTTTATATTTGTGAAATCAACTAGATTTTGTATTTTCAGCAATGCAGTTGTTTTCAGTAGTGTTTTTGTGGTAGGTATTTTCCATTGAAGGCCGGTCCGTTGCGAAAAGTGAACAAAAACTGTTCTGTTGAACCAGTGGCGTAGTCAGAAAAAAATTTCGGGGGAATGACTTTTCGATTTTTTTGAAGGGTGTTAAAATGCACTTAATTGCTATTTTAACCCAAAAAACGACACATCAGCATTTGGTCGGTCAAATAACAATGCTAATTTACGACCACAGCAGCATCGAACGTAAATCTGGAGCTAAAAATAACGAAAATTACAAAAATGGTGCGCAGGTAAGGAGTCAGAAGTTACCAATTTTCTAATTTTTCGAAATTTTTTGACATTAAAAACTGTACCTTTACTGGAGAATGTCATTTTTGTAACAATAAAACATCTATAACGATACACTACACAGTGTATTAAGCAAATACATAGTGCATAAAGCAACTACATACATACGCACATTCTTCCATGCAAGATAAAAGCAAGGAACACTAAGCCAAAAAGTTGCAGGGGTCTGGGGGCGGCAGCCCCCATAAAAAAATTGCGGAATTTTTTGATTTTTAGGCCAAATTTGGTCAATTGGAGACGTATCGGAAATTTTTTCCGGCCGGACCATAAAAACTAAAGGGGGGACTCTTGTGTAAAATTTCAGTCGGAAAAAATTTCGGGGGGGGGTGGGGAATCCCCCCCATTCCCCCCCCCCCTAGCTACGCCCCTGTGTTGAACTGTCGAAGAGTGTTTCACAGTGAGTCTGTCAAAGCAATATTCTTCAATAAATATATTTATTATAAATGATATTTACAATTATTGTGCTTTTGTGCGAAATTATCAATTCTGTTGTAAGCTGGAATACTGTGTCTTGTTTATATGTGTAAAGTAAACTATTATCTACTGTGGTTAAGCGAAGGGTTGATTACTCGATTCATACTTACAGCCGTATGTCAGCCCAACCGGCAAAGTGACGAAAAAATCACAACACTTATAAATAATTATTGCAGAAAAAATAGGTATATAGTGTAAATATTTCGTCATTTACCGGACCCTGCCAAGCATAGCTGCAAGTATGAATTGACGCTAAGTCTTGTCTTGTCCTTGTTGGAAAGGCCCATGCTCGACTGTAAGCAATAAGGCCCGGTTCACACAGACGTACTTTTTACTTTTTACTTTTGGGCCAAAAGTAAAAATTTCGGTTCATACAGAACGTACTTTTTACTTTTGGCCAGAAGTAAAAGTAGAAACGCGTTCTACTTTTTACTTTTGCAATCTAGCCAATCAAAATGCTCTGAGAGAAGCTCCGCCTATTGAGCTTCATTATTATTGGTTAGATTTGCATTTTGACTGACAAGTGCACCAAAGCCAGCCAGTTGAATGCGATCTTCCTTAAATAAAAGTAAGCCTGTGTGAACACTTTTGCAAAAGTTTGCAAAAGTAAAAAGGAAAAAGTAAGTCTGTGTGAACCGGTCCTAAGCCTGGGCCGCTTGCTGTTGATAAAAGGACGAGGACCAGGTTTGATCTTTTTTTTTTTTTTTTTTTTTTTTTTTTTTTTTTTTTTTTTTTTTTTTTTTTTTTTTTTTTTGTTTTTTTTTTTTTTTTTTTTATATTTTGTTTGTTTTTTTTTTTTTTTTTGTTGTTTTTTTTCCTCTTTAGCTGCGGCGAAGAATCGAGGCAGTGTCTGCCTTTGCACGGGCTGAGGCTGACACCTTTAGCATTTTAATTAAATCTAAGTTCATCTTGCATAGTATATATATAAGGTAGTTTTGAAGTTATTGGTTGCCCATGCCCCGAAAAGGTTGTTCGTATTACAGAATCTGTAATTAACTAGCAGCCAGTAATGGGTTGGCATATATAATCTTCCTACCTGAGTTGTAGTCAGCCGCAGCCACACACGCGCATGAAGATGACCCTTTTGGTTGACGAGAACTTGCAAATTATGTAAAAGCTGGAAACCACAGGAAACGCAGTGATTACTGCTTACCGTCGAACTTGAACGCAACACATCCAATTGATTTTTGTTTGGATGGAGCGATGAAGGGCATGTTAAACTGACAGATTCAGCGTTGTCTCAACTAACCAGTCATTTTCGTTACAGCACATAATTACGTATACCTATTAAGTTAAAGTACAGAAAATGGTTTTAGAAACAAACTGTCCTCCGAAAATCAGGTCATTCGGTAATTTCGGGTTCAGGCACTGTAGGTTCGGAGTAAAAAAGGAGCATCGCCCGTTTCAGAGGCTAACTTTCTGAAACTACTTTTAGTTGCTTCAGCAAACTTCTACGGTGGTTACTAAAACCCGGGCCAGGAACGGACTACAAGCCGGCCCGGCCCGGCCGGGCCGTGAATTACCTAAAACCCGACCCTATGTTAATTTTCGTTTTTCTGGGCCAGAAAATGACTAAAACCTGGCCCGAGCCGTAGTTTGACTAAAACCCGGCCCAAGGTTTCACCTGTGTTTGTCCGGGCCGGAAAATGACTAAAACCCGGCCCGGGCCATATTTTGACCAAAACCCGGCCTAAGGTTTTTTCTGTGTTTGTGCGGGCCGGAAAAATGACTAAAACCCGGCCTGGGCCATATTTTGACTAAAACTCGGCCCAAGCTATCTCCTGTGTTTGCCCGGGCCGGAAAATGACTAAAACCCGGTCCGGACCATATTTTGACTAAAACCCGGCCGAAGCTATAGCAAATAAACCCACAACCGCTGCCTCCTTTCCTGTTGCTGACATGGCATCATCGATCTGGGCCCGATTTATCGAAGCAAAATGTTCGTCGTTGAAAATGTTCGTCGTTGAAAAAACAAATGTTCGTCGTTGAAAAACAAATGTTCGTCGTTGAAAAACAAATGTTCGTCGTTGAAAAACAATGTTCGTCGTTGAAAAATTTTCAACGGCGAACATTTCAACGGATGTCTTGAGCTCCGTTGAAATGTTCGTCTTTGAAAATTTTTTCAACGACGAGCTTTTGTCTTTTAGAACATAATAATGTTCTAAAAAACCAAAGCTCGTCGTTGAAAAATTTTTCAACGACGAACAATTTCAACGACGAACTTTCAACGACGAACATGTTTTTTTTCAACGACGAACATTTGTTTTTCAACGACGAACATTTGTTTTTCAACGACGAACATTTGCCTTTTCAAAGACGAGCATTTTCAACGACGAACATTTGTTGTTTCGATAAATCGGGCCCTTAACTTCGATAAAACCTTTTGCATCCGCCAAGGTCTTATAAATGCTACTGAGTACCGTTATTTTAATAATTAATATTAATATTAAAAGTTCCTATTTAAAATGCTTTTAATATTAATAATTTGATTAATAGTAAATTTAAAATAATTTGGAAATTATATTTATATTAATATTTTATTAAAAATATTCTGGGACTTCTATTTATATATATTAATATTAAATTAAAAATAAATTAGGTACGTTATTTATATTAATATTAAATTAAAAAGATTTCAAGAGCTCTATTTATATTAATAGTTTATTAAAAATAAAAACCCAATATTAATATAAACATGCATTGTACTTTTAATATTCTTTTTAATATAGCGAGACTAGATATAGCGTTGAACCAAGAGTACATAATGGGAAGAGTATGACACTCTTTCCATCGGCCAGCTTGGCAGCGCGGTAGATGCGTTGCACAATAACGGCCAAAAAGGTACCCAAATGAGTACCCCTACCCAAATGGGTACCTGGTACCCAAACGGATCCTGCAGATACCCAAATGGGTATCCCAGCGTTCTGATTGGGCCCTGCAGGGTACACAAATGAGTACCCCTACCCAACTGGGTACGTGAGGTACCTAAATGGGTACCAGGTACCGAAATGGTACCCCCTCATCAGCCAATCAGATTGCAGCAGTGTTTAGCTCCGCCTATGAGCAAGCTACCGTAATCCCACGCGCAGCAGTATATGTGACGTTGCAAGTAATGCTGTCTTTAGATGTTTTAGCATTTTTTATGCCTCAAAGACTTATTATAAGACATAAATAAAGTCTTGGTTTACTGATGGAACTTTACAAAATGATTTTAATTAACAAAGATGCAGCTGAAATGAGATATTCTTAAAACATGGCATAAAAATGGTAAAAAATGAGCATTTTGTGCAGCGATTGTTTAAAAAATTATATAATAGTTTTAACTAAGTTCCATCAGTTAACCAAGACTTTGTTTATGTCTTATAATAAGTCGTTGGAGCAGAAAAATGCTAAAAAATGTAAAGCCAGCATTAGGGTCGATTCATACTTACAGCCGTATGTCCGTTCAGCCTGCAGAATGACGTCACTAGCAGCCTAGAGCAGTGGATCAGCCAGCGCGTGTGACGTCATTATTTCGTCATTTTGCCGGCTGAACGGACATACGGATGTAAGTATGAATCGAGCCTTACTCGCAACGTCACATATACTGCTGCGCGTGGGATTACGGTAGCTTGCTCGTAGGCGGAGCTAAAGACTGCTGCAATCTGATTGGTTGATGAGGGGGTACCCATTTCGGTACCTGGTACCCATTTAGGTACCTCACGTACCCAGTTGGGTAGGGGTACTCATTTGGGTACCCTGCAGGGCCCAATCAAAACGCTGTGGTACCCATTTGGGTACCTGCAGGATCCGTTTGGGTACCAGGTACCCATTTGGGTAGAGGTACTCATTTGGATACCTTTTTGGCCGTTATTGTGCAACGCATCTACCGCGCTGCCAAGTTGGCTGATGGTAGTCATACTCTTCCCATTATGTACTCTTGGTAATACTAATGCAACATAGAAAATGCGGTATAACTATGCGTTTACACAGTATTTCTGATAGAAATCTTTATGACAGGTTGCCAATATGTTTCATTAACGTGTGGTTAAAATCTCATAAAAGTCGCGTTACATATCTAGTGAAAAATATAGCTAACGTTAACTCTTTCATTAGTTGCATTTATTGGTGCATTTTTAATTTACTAATATTTACCAATTTATGGCACTAATGAATGGTTTTGACCTATCTAGACTTTTGACTTCATTAAGCAAACGTCACCAAATTTAAACCATACCTAGTGGAACATATTGGCGATGGGCCGTAAATGTTTCAATCAGAAGCGTTACGTAAACGCAAAATGCAAATTTTCTAGTTAAACGTCAGTGTTACTAATGAATTGTAATTGATCTTTTATGAAACCGGGCCCAGGCCGGAAGGCCGGCCGAACTTTTTTGTCGTCCGGCGGCTTACGCGACCGGCCATAAACACTAGTTGTTCAAGGTTATGAACACGAATACGAGATTCATTTTTTAACGTGGATTTCCTGGACCCTTCATAGAGTGCCTACAGTATAGGGTCTTCTGCATAAAATAGAAAATCCTCTGTTTATAATACAGACAGAGTCCTTTGCCTGGAATAGAGAGTCCTACGCCTTGGTCGGCATTCGGCAAACCGTTGAAGCCCTTCGATTTGTTTAGAATTGTTATTGACGCTTGGTGCCGAGAGACAAATGTAAAAAAATATAATATCAATCTTAATAAAATTGCAATAAAAATATCAATAACATAAAAGCTAAATTTCTGTATGTAATACGTTTTTCCTGTCGCTACCACAGTAGCGACAGGACCTTACATTTGATTTGCCCTAGTGAATTACACGTGTTATGTGTCATCGCTTGAACAAAGTTGTGTGTGCGTTTGTGTGTAAACTTACCGTTATGCGTGATCGTGTTTTGTGTGTAAGCTGGCCCAGGCGGCCAGCTAGCCAACTTTTGTTGTTGTTGCTATTGGTGTTAGTTTCGTGGATTACTGTAGGCCCAAAAATGGAAAATTGAGTTTTTTTATTTCATGTTGGCGTTTTTTTTTCCAAAGCACCCGACATTTTTTGTCTCAGAAACTATGGGATGGATTCAAGTAATTTTAAGTTTGTTTAGGTAGCTTATAAAGCAGGTAAAAAACAGATAGCTTATTTTTTTTGTCACGCCCAAAAGGTGTTCGAGCACAGGGTGGTGCACAGATTCACCTCTTCCTTGTGTTGAAGTTATACCAGGCTGCGAGTAGTAACTCCAAAACAAGAGAATTCCTAAGCTACTTAAGGGGGAGATCCCTAATTACCATGATCAGTTCGGGATTTTAAGATAAATTTAGGGCGAGGTTTGAGACCTGACTTCCGATCCCGCAAGCGGGGGTACCGCAAGCGGGGTACAGTCGTGAGTGTCCCAGATTAATGTTTTAATTAAATATATTATTTGGTCATGAGGTTGTGGCTTCCTGTTGATGTTGTTTTTTTCTCAATATTTGTGGTAGTGCTGTTGCTTTCGTGGTATTGATAGTAGTTGCAGCTGCTTTAGTCGTTGTGTTGGTAGTAGTTGCTGCTGCTTTAATCGTTGTGTTGGTTAGTTGCTGCTGAGACTCAGTCGTAGTAGTGCCAGTCGTAGTGGCAGCAGTAGCCGTATCAGGAAGTCGTAGATAGCTGGTTGCAGCAGTGGTAGAGGTAGTAGTAAAAGTAGAGCAAGTAGAGCAGCCTCAGTCGTAGTAGTGGCAGTCGCAGCAGTGGCAGTCGTAGTTGTGGCAGTCGTAGCAGCAGCACTCAAGGCTCTTTCTATTGACTAATGCTCTTCCTATTGACTCCTGTTGCCGGAATTGTGCTTGGAGCTATAGTTGATTTGTAGCTGTATAAGTATATAGCTGTTGTTGTGATTGGAGTGGCAGTTGTAATTGCTGTTGTAGTTGGTCCTTACGTGTTTCTGCTGTAATGGGTGTTGTTGCTGCTGCTATACAACTCCGAAACGGTTCTGGGTGGTGGCCCGTTTTGAGAGCCACAATGCTTTGGCGGCATCCACCGTTGTTGTGGTCAACGTTGTAGTTCCTGTTGTAATCGGTCTTTTATGTGCTGCTGCTGCTGATATCAAAGCTGTAGTTGTTGTTATAGTTGTAGCTGTTTGTGTTGCTGGTGTTGTTGTCGGAGTTGTAGCTGTAGTTGCTGTTGTAATCGGTTTCAGTCGATGTTTTGTTTCGTTGCTTGTAGTTTTAAATTTGTCACTAATGCCAGTTTCAGTTCAGTTCTCGTGCTGTCCCAAACCTGCCGTTATGGATGGGTGTAGCCCTCCTACTCGCCTCTTCTGAAGTCTTCTGTGCACAGCTTCAGGCTGCTAAACTGCTGACTTATGCATGCTGGATTCAATCAGCTATTACTTAGGCAAATCACATATTTGGCATTAATCATCAGCACACCTCTGTGGGTAGCAGCGGAATTTATGAATGTACTCTGGTATATGTAGTGGCAACGATGGTAGACTCGATTGTATGGGTAGCTGTATTCACACTAGTGGTGCAAGCAGCAGTGGTAGCAATGGCTCTGACAGCAGCTGTGACCGACCTTGACGTTGACACCCAACCGACTATCATGACTTTTGCACACAAAGCTTCAGTCTATCCTTATATCCTATCGTAGTAGGACAGTGCTGCGATTCTTTAGTGTAGCGCATCTAAACGCCATAATCCATACATTTTTTATTTTCTAAAAATTAGGCATGACACAACATAATAACGCTCGTTTCGCAAAGGTTTAAGATCACAAGGCTATATTTTCTATTATAACTTTATGAGACGAGAAACATCCTGTACATAACTACATAACTAAATTTTTTCCGTTTAAGCATGTTTGTCAAGCAATAAAAAGTTAACGAAGAATAACTCGCATTTTTATGAATGTAAACGATGGACATTTAAATTTAAAAAAACTGCTCAGTTCGCCCATGACCTATGTATTAACGTGCACTACATATTCTGTACTGTATAGTGTATACCTGCTAATAATTATTTAACGTAATTCTGGGTTCGAAAAAGTTCTAATATTAAACTTATTAAGAATCTGGTAATCGTAGTTTCATCCAGTCCAATGTAGTAGGTAGGATATTTGCTGTTGCTCCTGTGATGCCCGCGATCTAGACATTCTCATCGCTGCTTTTGGAAATCGATGATTTGTTTACTCTTCAGGCAGTTTGCACTGGCTCGCTTGTCCTTCGCTTTCTTATAACTTTGAATCCGCTACTTTCACCGGTAGCTCTGAGAACCCGTGTGTGATTATGGGAATGCTATAATTATACCTGTAAGAGCCAAGACAATTTGTAAAGATTTACCAGTGAACACTCTAGTGTTAGTCAAAAACAAAAAAATTTAAAAATCTGAACTTATTAGATCAATTTTTTTCAAGTTCACACAATTATATATTATCTGATTCTACTATTGAGAAAAGTATCATGTAATTTTAAAGTTGAGCAAGTATAGCTGGAATTTTATTACAAATATTTAGTTATAAAATATCATACAATATGTATTAAAATAATCTCATCTAGATTATCTCATAAATAAATAACATACGCTGACGATTAAATCTAAGGTTTTGGTAGTATAAAGCTTTTTGTTACTTAAATTATTTATATCTGAGTACTCACACAAGTCTAAAAGGCTCACAATTAGACAGAAAAAATTTTAGAATAACTTATCCTTTCCAAAATTGTTCTTCTCAGCAGTCGTAGTCAATCACACCATTTCTATTTCCAGATAGCTTATAAAACAGGCAAAGTTCCACCCAGCTTATAAAACAGGCAAAGTTCCACCCAGAACTAATAAGTAAAATACAGCAGCTCAAAAATATTGCAAAAACAACTAGTACTTCCCCCACCCAGAATTTGCTAACTACCCACGTATGAGTTCCATGAAGTAGCGGTACGAACAAAAATAGTTAGGGCTATGTTCTGCATGCGGCTATCCAATAATTGATGCCGGATTTAGGCTGTTTTTACAAAATTTTACTGTTAGGTCTAAACCTGTCAGAAAAGTGCCACACATTTTTGTGCTGTGAATTGCCAAAAAATTCCCAATATATGCCTTTAATTAAAATAACTAGCCAAAAAAAGTTTAAAAAATTTCAAAGGATGTTTTGGGGCTGTATTTACCGATTTTTGCATGTTTATGGGTTATTGCGAATTGTAAAATTTTATTATTCTTGCATTGAATGACATGCCAAAAAGTTTACAGTTGGTTACTGGTTGGTACTTCGTTACCAAAATAGCGAATCTTTGTCCTAAAGAACCAACTAAATTGAAAGACTAGATCTTTCTACAGGACAGTCTATTCATACTTACAGCCCTATGTCCCTTCGACTGACAAACTTACAAAATAATCACGCCACGATTGGAACATTTACACTATTAGTGTCGATTATTTCATAATTTTGTCAGCTGAACGGACATACGGCTATGGGCATGAATCGGCCCTAACGCCCGAAAACCATTCCGAATGTTAAAAATAAATATAAAGTGGGTAGCGACAGGTTTAACTTCATTTGAGGCGAATTCTTCCAAGTGATTTAGCTCTACCGAATATGATTTGCACTCAACATTACTGATAATGGTACAGACCGCAAGGTTGGTCGTGGACATGGATAAGAACTCCATAAATTTTGCATGAAATTGCTGCTTGTTGTACAATAAAATATCTTTGCACAATGTGTAACAGACTTAAAATACATCTGTTCTAGTAGTGCTGATCGGTATTGTAAAGTTTTATAACAAGTCTACTATATGAGGGGCCTTATTTCAACCAAATATTAAAATACTATTAAGGTGGTAGTGTCGCCAAAGCAGTTTTGCTCATAGGCTGCAAAATGAGAACTTTTTAATTTGAAATTGTACGTTCACTGAGAAACTACTGAAATGCCATATGGTGTCAAATAAATACTGCCAGACACCAGACGACCAATATCTACCAATATTTTTAACCAATCACCATTTGTGAGCCAGACATCACACAATAGAGACATAAAAGTTCAAAAAATCAAGCCAGATATCAGATTGGCCAGCTTGTGAAGTACATGTAATGTTTTGACGCACCATTTTTTGCCACAAATAAGAAAAATGAAAAATAAAGCTTCGTTTTTCTTTTGATTTCAAAATAAGTGTCTAAATTTTTTACAATTTATCATCATTGCTGTGAGTACCTTACAGGTTACGCACAGTTTCACAGTTCAAACAGGCATTACTCCACAGCGACTCAAGCAATTTGCACTAAATTTTGTGTACAAAAACTAGAGTATATGTGCTTTTAGTTTATGTAAAGAATCTAAACAAAAAGTTTTTTAATTGTGACGAAATTATCGAATGTGAATAGGTTTTCAAAACGTCATTTTTCCGACTTTGCGACTTCACTGCTAACTGTATGCTGCATCAATTTTTCTGAAACTTGGCAAAAATATTTGCCTTGAAACATATTTTTAGAATATATAAAGAACAATGACCTATCTTTTACTGAAAAAGTTTTATAGTCGCGCAAAATCGACTGCTTTCGCGACACTACCCCCTTAAAATACTAGTAATATTAATATTAAAAGTCGGAGAAAATTCCTATTTATATTAATATTAAATTAAAAATATTTCGGGAACTTTATATATATTAATATTAAATTAAAAATAATTCAGGAATCATATTTATATTAACATTAAATTAAAAATAAATTGAAAAGAATATTAAATTAACAAGCACTTTTGTGGACGAGCCTATATTTTTACGAAGGACGACAGTGAGTATTATTTTACCGTATCGGTAAAATTAAGCGCGGCATACACGTAGTTTTTATTTGTCAGAAGCCGTGTATTAATTTCGAATAGAGATGTTAAGCCGAGTTTTAACTTGGTTCAAGTCTGTATAATATTTTAAATAGCATTTGAACGAAGCTCAAGGCTTTTGAGATTTCGACAGCATTAACCGACAGTAATTGTTGAGTAATAACGCTTTACGTAGGGTAGGTCAGAGTTTTGGATTTTTTATTGCCCCACCTTGCCTGCGGGTTTCGTCATCTACTGGGACACTAGTTTTATAACAGTCATTTTTTGCCGAGTCGAGTCTTTCAATCAATCAATTATTTGTTCAAACTTTGAACAGCCACCTAGTGAGCAAAGCAGCACAAACAAAATTTACTCATCTTAGCCCAAACTCAATTATTATCTTATTTTGTTGTAAAGTAAAGTGAAGTACCTAAGAGATCTCTAAATGCCCGTGGTGCATTACCTTTGCCCCACCCGGCCTGTGTCCAACACTAGGTGTATCGTCCTACTATCTAAAATTTGGCTAGGAATTTGATTACTGTGGTACTGATCTATTTTTACAGTAAAATGTTTGGCACGAACATTTGAAAATAAAACGCATTGCACCAGTTTGTTTTCTAGATCGCGTCAATCTAATAGTAAAAAAATTATCAAATCAATCTGGCACACTATTTTTTCATGGTTATTGAGGTGACTATATATGGCATATGACTATCATTCTAGATGCTCTGAATATTTGGTATTCAATAATGAAGATAGGCTATGTATGAACGCATCTTGCAGATAATGGATCAGCTGCTAATTCTAAAGTCTTGAGTGAACTCGAAAACTCCCATATAATTTTTGTCACAAAACTGCAAATAAAAGTTTACTGTACACTAAGACGACGCGCTTTGGCCACATAGTTTATTCAATCTCATACATTATTTTAATAAAAATATTTAACAAACTGACTAAATATAAATAGTTGGGATTGGGTAAAAAAGTAAGCATTAGTTTTTTGTCGCACTTGCTTGAAACTATTCATTGCTTAGGAACGCAGTCAGTCTTAAGCAGTTGTAATACAGGATACGTTTGGTCAAAATGCGTAAACATGTACATGTGCCCAAGCCGTCTAAAATTTGCAATAAAATCCGTAATAATCAATAGAGCACTGTTAGGATCGTGTGTAAATTTTGCTATCGACAATCAATATCGATAGTCAACCTGGGCTACGCATCGACACACGCACGCACACACACACACCATGCAAACACACAAAGTGCACAAAGCAAGTATGTGGTACATTAGCTGCACTTGTCAGTGCAGCAGGCTTCAGTTTAATGCACTGAAACTTCGCATGATTAATATGCATTTTTAGTTTCAGTGCATTGACTGAAATTAGTATGCACGGCCGCTGACGCTGAGGCGGCCGCGCAAAAATATTTCAGGGTCCCTATTTATATTAATAGTTTATTAAAAATGAAATCCCAATATTAAAATAACGGTACTGACATCTTGACGGATTCTTGGAGCCAGCTCAGATGGCAACAAAGAATCATAAATCTTAACTTTGCTTTCACTACTAGTTGAACGATCCAGTGAGTACCCCAAGCATGATGTAATTTGTGCAACAGTTTCTGTAATCTGATCAAGACCAGTAGCGGTATCGCCCAAAATGGTGTCTTGTAATCCAGTCACATATATACTGATTGCAAATAAGCCATTGTGAAGCGTTTATATGTCGATCATTAAGTCACCCACCATTGCCAACTCTTCGCAATCGTGTTAAGTCAAAGCAATGTCTCCAAATTGTAGTATTAATTTAATTAATTTAATTAAAATTAATTTTGGTAATATCATTTTACGGCCTGGACAAACACAGGAGCTAGCTTGGGCCGCGTTTTAGTCAAAATATGGCCCGGGCCGGGTTTTAGTCATTTTCCGGCCCGGACAAACACATGCGAAACCTTGGGCCGGGTTTTAGTCAAAATAGGTATGGCCCGGGCCGGTTTTTAGTTATTTTCCGGCCCGGGCAAACACAGCAGAAAGCTTGGGTCGGGTTTTAGTCAAAATATGGCCCGGGCCGGGTTTTAGTCATTTTCCGGCCGGACAAAAACAGGCGAAACCTTGGGCCGGGTTTTAGTCAAACTATGGCCCAGGCCGGTTTTAGTCATTTTCCGGCCCGGAAAAACCAAGGCGAAACCTTGGGCCGGGTTTTAGTCGAAATATGGCCCAGGCCGGGTTTTAGTCATTTTCCGGCCCGGGCAAACACAGCAGAAAGCTTGGGCCGGGTTTTAGTCAAAATAAGGCCCGGGCCGGGTTTTAGTCATTTTCCGGCCCAGAAAGACGAAAGTTAACATAGGGCTGGGTTTTAGGTAATCCACGGACCGGGCCGGGCCGGGCCGGGTTTTAGTAACCACCAACTTTTACTGGTCACGGACGGTTTCAAAATCACTGTTCGTTTACACGGTTAATTGTAAAGGCTGCTAAGTGCTAACCCTGTGTTACACGCTAACTAACGGTTACTGCTGTTATCCGTTAATAGTAACAGTGTAGACGGTCACACGATTAATATCCGTAGAAACAGTAACGTGGTTACTTCACAATTACACTTTGATATATAGGTAGCTTAGCGTGTACGTACTGCGTAGTACATACACAGTCCTATGCGCATGTATGTAGTATGTACACGGTCCATTCCCAGGTTCAGGTTTACTTAGGATCACAATCAAAAAGTGACATTTTCTTAATTCTTCGGTTTACAATCAATTTACGATTTTTCTTGGTTTGACCATTGCCTACTTGCTACAAAACCAGAATCCTAATCCTATCTAACTGTCAAACTTAACTCATCCTATTATGTACTCTTGATCCTACTAACATAAACATACATAACTGATTAAGAAACCACAAATGGCTTTGAAAAGGGAACTTAATGGGATATATATATATATAGTCAAGTTCATTTGATAGCTTTAAGTTTGTAGGGCTAATGCTTGTAGGTAAATATTGAGATCAAGTTATTAAGCAAAATATGTTCGACGTTGACCAACTTTAGGCATTAGGTAGGGCCTAAATGTAATTTTGTCCATAAACACATATTAGTCGTGTTTTTGCTATAAATTAAACTATATAATTTAAGTTTACATTAATATAACTTCATAAATTGGGTGATTTATTAATAAAACAAATTATTTACAGAAATAATAGCGTGACTAACGAATGTATCCAAAAATTTATTATCAATAGCATTTAATTAATTCAACACAAAAAAATTTTCAGACATGTGACAATATTATGAGAATTCTGTTTCTGAAGCTAGAATTAAAAAAAAGAATTTCACTTAGATTTATAACTAATTTAGTCTGTCTGTCTGTATAATTAATTAACTAAGTCTGCCAAAATAAAATAAACTACAGTTTAGTCACAGAAATGAACAGGACCGTAACACGCGGAACAGTTTTTGTTAACTTTCATACAAAGCTGTAAGGAAACTTTGAGCCTGCTTTCAAACCCAGAGAAATAAGAAATATGGAATAAATTAATCTAAATGCACTCTTGCTCAAATCGACTCCTATTTTTTCAGTGGAAACCCATTAAAAGTACAACAAATAAATTATCAAGGCAAAAAGAAGCTTACAAAATGGAAACTGATAACATAAACCTGTGAAGTAAAAAACTTAAGGACACAGGGACAAGGACAAATTTTGGTCAGCAGCTGTAAAAAATTGACACAAGCGTTTCGGCTAATTTTCTGCATCAATCTGCAAGTGACCCCAACTTTATCTTTGCGAAAAGTTGGCTCATTTGGCCTGGCAATTTACTTGGAATTGCTTGCGGACAAAATCGATGGGGAAAGGGACAAGTATGAACCTGGCCTAAGAAGAGAAAAAAATTGCGCCGCTGATAAAAGCACTGAGAATTTAGCGAATATTCCTAATTTCGTCTTGCTAGGCGGATATGCGGAATGCGGATGCTAGTATGAATCGAACCTAGAAGGATTTAGAAACTAAGTTTTTTAGTGAAACTTTAAAAGATTGTCGAAACAAAACTGCTATGAGTAAAACCAAGAGTACATAATACAGTCCTATTATGTACTCTTGGTAAAACTGATTGGGTAATTTGCGTTATGCATACGAGTTTGCAGAAAAAACTGCAAAACATACCACCGCACAGAAGCACTTTAGTCCTGACAGCAAGTAAAGACAAAAATATTTAAGAATAATATGTAGCTAACAAACTGGTTCAAAATCTGCACCATAAGCTGAACCACCTGCATTTATATACATACCTATATAGTTTTCACAATTATGTAGGTAAGTCTTGATGTGACGGTTTAAAAACCATACTCCAGCATTTGGTGTAGATTAAGTAATATATTACTATAATACATATAAACATTACATCTGGTAATAGATCGTGAAAAACTTAGAAAACTTCAATCATTAGTTATCTTATTAACATATGTACCGTACTGTACCATACCTACATAGCATAGGTACTGTATACCGCGCCATATCGCATCGTACCTTACTAACTCACAATCCCAACCAAAATGTAATTTTCAGCTTGAAGTTCGTTATGCCGAAACTATCACGATTTAAAATTGTGATTACTGGGAAGGACACAGAAAGTGCATACTATGCAGAAACAGAAATGAATAAATTTTTCCGATTTGGTTTGGTT
>JASANF010008319.1:0-39306 GCA_030248245.1 Trissonchulus sp. WLG1_4 | reverse complement strand
TAAAGGTGTAAAACTTTGTATATTGTCCACAAATAAATGCTTATTATGTTAGAATCAGTGAGCTCTGCCATTACAATTTTATTGTCCTCTTTTATTCAAAAATTTGATGACCAATAGACTTGCTGAGAAAACCGAGGCAATATAATTTATGGTGGGCTTCTAGCAGTTGCTTATTTATTTTAAACATTATATTTGCAAAACAGCAATATTTTGCAAGAGTTAATCAAATAGTGTTGAGCCTTGCTGGCAGGAGAGCAAAATTTATAAACAAAATTTTGGCTATGCGCAACGAAGCCAAGCAATTTTATCGCTCTATTCATACATCTAATGCAAAGTGGAAAATCATCTAGAAGCCATAACAAATTACAATAAGTAGTGACAACAGCGTAACATAATCATCGTAATATAAAAATAATAAACGCTTCCTGTATCGTACCAGTGGGTCTGCCACAACGTTAAATTGTGAAGATAGCAGACCCACCTTCTAATACTGAATTGCAAAAAAACACGAGCGTAACAAATCTTATTTTTTGCGTAACAAAATGTAACAAAATCTGAAAATTTTTGTTACGTTAACCGCATAATTTGTTACGCTAGTGGGTCTGCCAGCTTCACAGACATCAGTTTTCCGCGAATTTGTACTCGTCGTACAAATAAGTACAAAATGCGATAATTGTGGTACAAAATAGTACAAATTCTGAGATATCAGAAAAAGCATATTTCAGAATTTGTACTGACAAAGTGTCTGCCAACTTCACGCACGTACATAAATGCACCTTGGCATCTTCGAGCGGTCGCAAAATTTGCCTAAAAGTATCTAAAAGTATCTAAAAATCTAAAAGTAGTATCTAAAAGTATCTAAAAAATTTTGCCAAATTTATGTTTTTCAAAAATCGCAATTTTAGTGTTTTTCGATATATCAATCATATTCATCAAAAATGACTTTGCGACCGCTCGATCACGCTGAGGCGAGCAAAATGAGCTATTGATTGTGCAACAGCTACTTACATACTTGCGAAGAGAAATCGCAAGCCGAAATTCCACTCACGTTTGGTCTACAGTGAATGCTAATTTGTATCAATCAACGACATTTTTTGTATTTAGCAGTGGCGTATTTAGGGGGGATGGGGCTGGGTGTGCTGCAGCCCCCCCCCCCTTTGCGGTTTGAGCACCCCCCTTAGAGGGTCGCAGCCCCCCCCCTTTGAGCGGCGGTGGCTCACATTGCCAGTGGCGTACCCAGAAAAAAATTTCGGGGGGGGGGAATGACTTTTCGATTTTTTGTAATGGGTTAAAATGCACTTTTTAGCAATTTTAACACTCATAAAACGCCTTACAAACGCAAGACTACTAATCCACAAGAAAAAAAATTTGGAAAAATTTTTTATTTCTAGGCCAAATTTAGTCAATTGCGAGGCGTATCAGAAAATTTTCCGGTCCGACCATAAAAACCAAAGGACACAAGGTTGCAGGGGTCTGGGGGCGGCAGCCCCCAGAAAAAAAATGACGATTTTTCCAATTTTTAGACCGAATTTGGTTAACTGGAGACGTATCAGAAATTTTTTCCGACAAAATTTAATACCAAAGATGGGAGCGTCATATCAGACAGTGTATTCCACAACTAAATGTAGCATAACATACTCGTGTAGACATGCACATGCAGCATAATGTACTTGTGTATACATGCATAGGCTTTGATGAAAAACAATAACAAGGAATAGTAAGCTATAGAGTGGCAGGGGTCTGGGGGCGGCAGCCCCCAGAAAAAAATTTGGGAAAATTTTTGATTTTTAGGCCAAATTTAGTCGATTGGAGACGTATCAGAAAATTTTTCCGGCCGGACCATGAAAACCAAAGGGGGGACCCTTGTGTAAAAAATTACTTGGAAAAAATTCCCCCCATTCCCCCCCCCTGGGTACGCCCTTGCACATTGCTCCGCACCCCCCCGCGGTAAGGGGGCTGACGCTTGTGCTCCGCACCCCCCCCCCCCCCGGTGTCGCAGCCCCCTCCCTTTGCGAAATCCTGGATACGCCACTGGTATTTAGGCATACTTTTCAACTAGCTTGCCATTGTGTATCTAAAATTGGCCCCAAACTGCGTTTTTTGAAAAGTCACATTTCAGGAGCGCCACCTTAAAAACTTCCCTACCGTGTTTATATTGGGCTTTTTTTCAGATGCTCGACGCTCGAGCAGCTGAAAAAAAGCTGCAGCTTTTTTTCGCCATTTCCGGCTTTTTTTCGGCTGCTCGAGCAGCTGCAAAACCGGAAACGGCGAAAAAAAGCTGGAGCAGCTGAAGAAAAGCTGGAACTGCAGCGTTGTCATGACAACGGAGCAGCTAGTCTATAGTGACCGCCATACTTATCCGCATTTTTTCAGCTGCTTCAGTTTTTTTCCAGCTGCTCCAGCTTTTTTCCAGCTGCTCGAGCAGCTGAAAAAAAGCTCAATGAAAACACGGCCTAATGCTCAGAGCCAAGCTCACGCTGGCACAGCCTTCGGTTTTAAGGTTCAGCTTTCTTCATTATTCCACAGTAGCAAATGTCCTTTTATTTGATGCAGGGAACTAAGACTAATTTTTTGCTCACCCACAACTGAGTCTATGCGTGAGCACTAAGCCTCAGCCTAAGCACTAAGCCTAAGTAAGCCGGTGGCCTAATTTGAAGGAAAAACCTACGAAGCATCAAAAATAACTTTACCGCACTAAAAAACCTCAACTAGCTTCATAACTTAAGAAATTTTGCAGATATAGCCGGAATTTTGTACTGAACCTTACTTTTGTAACGTTTCAATCAGCCAGGTCCGGGTAGCTTCAGAAAAAGTTTTCTAACTGTTCAAAACCTAAACCGATTTACAAAATTTTTTCAGCATGTATATATATAATATATAGTTTGTATTTTTTACCCCATGTGACTATACACATAACGTGTCGACTAGGGATGTCGCGGATATCCGCATCCGCATCCGCGGATGATCAGCAACTTTTTGACATCCGCATCCGCATCCGCAAAAATTGGATGAAGTGCAGTTTGGGGGGGGGGAATAGTGGACCTATTTTTTGGAGTAGAGCATCTTGAGGGAAGCATTTTTTGTAATAGAACCCCTATCCACAAATTTGGCTTTTCTGAGCTATGACCCCTTGAAAACGGCATTTTCAGTGTTTTTGGAAGTGAACGTAGGCCAAAGTTCGAAGCCAAAAATGGCTATAATCTTTGTTTTTGGATTGTTTTCAGTGCGTTATGATGTTTTAAGGCATCGTCTAGGCTTAGCTGGCAGGATTCTCTAGGCTAAGCTGGCAGGATTTTTTCTGAAAATTTCGATTTACAATTGCCTAAGCCTGAGCCTAAGCTTAAGCCTGAACCTAAACCGAAGCCTGATACTAAGTCTAAGCCTAAGCCCCATACTAAGCCTAAGCCCTAAGCCTAAGCCTAAGCCCAAGCCCAAATTAAGGCCAAGTTTGAATTTGGTCAAAAATTGGACGTTTCTGGCGAATTTAGCCAATTTTTCGGCAGGAACGCGGTTAAAGAGCCTTTGTTTCGATTCTAAAAAATTTTAAACAATAATCTGACACCATTTAGACACGATTAGAACGGAAAAAACAAGGGCTTCGGAAAAAAATTGAGAAAACGTCCCTCACTGAGGGTTCAAATTTCGGGGGTCATATCTCAGAAAATCCAAAAAATGAAATAGGGGTTCTTGAAGCAAAAATGCTTCCCCCAAGGTGCTCTACTCAAAAAAATAGGTCAACTATTTTTCCCCCCCAACTGCATTTAACCCCAAAAATTTAATGCGGATGTGCGGATGTTGCAGATTCGGCAAAAATTACTAAAAATGTAGAAAATCAGACGGCAATTTTGATTTTTGTGCATGTATATACTGATATTTTGGGTTAAATGCAGTTGGGGGGGCGGGGAGAATAGTGGCCCTATTTTTTTGAGTAGAGCACCTTGGGGGAAGCTTTTTTGCTTCAAGAACCCCTATTTCATTTTTTGGATTTTCTGAGATATGACCCCCCGAAATCTGAACCCTCAGTGACGGACGTTTTCGCAATTTTTTTCCGAAGTCCTTGTTGTTTCCGTTCTAATCGTGTCCAAATGGTGTCAGATTATTGTTTACAATTTTTTAGAATCAAAACAAAGGCTCTTTGACCGGGTTCCTGCCGAAAAATTGGCCAAATTCGCCAGAAACGTCCAATTTTTGACCAAATTCAAACTTGGCCTTAATTTAGGCTTGGGCTTAGGCTTAGGCTTAGGGCTTAGGCTTAGTATGGGGCTTAGGCTTAGGCTTAGTATCAGGCTTAGGCTTAGGCTTAGGTTTAGGCTCAGGCTTAGGCAGTAAAAAAATCGAAATTTTCAGAAAAATCCTGCCAGCTTAGCCTAGAGAATCCTGCCAACTAAGCCTAGACGATGCCTTAAAACATCATGACGCACTCAAAACTATCCAAAACGAAAGATTATAGCCATTTTTGGCTTCGAACTTTGGCCTACGTTCACTTCCAAAAACACTGAAAATGCAATTTTCAAGGGGTCATAGCTCAGAAAATCTAAATTTGTGGATAGGGGTTCTATTACAAAAAATGCTTCCCTCAAGGTGCTCTACTCCAAAAAATAGGTCCACTATTTCCCCCCCCCCAACTGCACTTGATCCGATATTTTTACTCTTAAAACGGTGGATTGATACTTTATTCTAGGTTTTTTCACCTCATTGTTAGTTGCAAATCGCTCTTTTCTAAAGTAGGCTTCACAAATATTTGATATTGCGGGCATATTCTAACTGAGTTTTGCATGTTTGAGAGAGACAAGTCTATATACAAACTTGTAAAGCAATAATTGTCAAAACTCAAAACAATATTATTGGTTTTTAACTTGCATGCTTTCGTAGATTAAAAAGAATAGACAGAGTACGTATAGTGATTATATATACACCAACCAAAAGCATCAAGTAACCAGAGGGTTACGCCGATAGCCTTTGAGTTGGCATAAAGTTAACCAATAGCGTTTTAAACAAACTGTTGATGGCGGCGCATGGCTTAGAAGATATATATATATAATGAATGCACAACTTTGATACAAACTGTTTTATCTAAGCCTCATTCCTTAGTACTTTCATTCTTGCATTCATACTTGCTATTTTTAGTTAATTATGTTTAATTGTATTTTTTGGTGAAAATTTTTTCAAAAATTTGGCTCATAACTTGTTTAGAACGTATTCTTTTGTATTTAGAACGTTTTTCTATATATAGATTTTAAATTAAGCTTCTAGATTTTTAACAATTCATGGTTGTTGCTGTGAGTGCTTCACAGTTCACGACAGTTTCACAGTTCAAAAGAGTATAGCTCACAAGATAGTGAAGCAATTTGCACGAGGTTTTGTGTGCATAAACTGCAGCATTAAGTCTGTATAAACAAATCAAACAAATAAGTTAATAATTGTGACGAAATTATCGAATTTGATATGTTTTCGAAACGTCATTTTTCCGACTTTGCGACTTCACTGCAAACTGTACGCTGGACCAATTTTGTTGAAACTTGGCAAAATAATTTGCCTTAACATATATATATATATATATACTTGAAAAATATAGAAAGAACAGTTTCAAAAATTTTACTGAATCAAGCCACGCAAATTCGACTACTTGCGCGACACTATCATCTTAAATCAGTTTGCGTCGGTGTTACAGATGCTGTATTGTTCGTATAATGCAATGGCGTCCACCCAAAGTCACATTCCGCATCTTCATTTACTGCTGCATTTTCGGGCTGCTGCAGCCCGTGATCATTATGATGTGGTTCTTTGGGAAACAAGAACGCCTGGAAATGCAACATTTTACGGTAAAATTTTTGCAGTCCGGAATTTTATAATATCCCCTCTTTTCTGTGAGTTTTCAGCTGCCTGTACATATTCAGTTTTCACGTCCAGAAATCACCAAAATGCAGGCCAAAACAGCAAATTGAGCTCATTTCGCTTCGTGTCATAGTCATGTCAACTTAGCCATAGATATGTATTTGGTCAAATGCTGAGAAGAAATTTTGAGGAAGGGGCGCTTTTCTACTCTCTTGATGTCAACCAATGGCAGTTTCAGGTTTCAGTCACCGAAATACATTTTTACCATTTTTGGTATTGTATAAAATAATGAGTATATATGTACGTTGTATATCCGTATATATCCATTTCAGGAAACTCATGACACGTGTGATTTGGCCGGGATGGCCGAAGTGCGAAGTGCGGTGAGTCGGGCCTCCAGTGCGCAGTGCAAGCGAGAGCTGACCAGTCTGGGCTGTGCATTGCTGCGGAATCAGCAGCCCCAAGTCTTTCACTCCGAATGCAGTCTGCACTGTGAGTGTCTGTTGGACAAGGAGATTTTTGATTATGATACAATAACACTCACTCGGGAACTCAGAATGTGACCAGATTAGCCATTGAAATTGGTTCCGTTGCATTCGTTCGATTTAGGTAGAACTGAAGAAGTATATATATAACGTATGTATATAATTTATATACTGATTAATTTTGGAAAAAGGCTTCAACAATTTTGACCCTATGTTTCTGTGATTGATTTATCAGACTTAATCCATCAGCGACTAGCATATATTTCTGTTTCAGCTGAGCCGCAGTATGTTGGCTGTGTGAAGGACGGCGCGGGCAAAAGTCGGCTGCTGCAGGGGCATGTCTACGAATCCGCCCTCCACAACTCACCCGCCTGGTGTCTGGGACAGTGCTATCGACTGGGCTTTCAGCTAGCGGGTTAGTCTAAACAATAATATACGTATATACATTTGTGTCAAACATAATTTCCCGGCTAAAGGGTACGCTAACAGACATCCGGATGCAATTAGCGTATTATAAGTTTGTCTTCAGTATTTACCGCCCACTGTTCGTTACTTCTCGCCAAAGTTGAAGCTGGTCGTACGCTGAGGAAGGGAGAACTTTTTTGCATATATAGTGATTTATGTTTAATTGGTCGATTGTGAATGTGGGGGTTTTGTTAACTGTAGATTTGGAGCGAAAAGTGATGTTTTACATTGATTGCACCATTTCCAGTGTGACGTGTTATTGTATTTTCGTTGGTGATTTTTGACTTGTTTTTCTCATGAGAAAGCTCAACATGTAGAGACAAGCCGTTAATTAGATAATGGAGACAAAGCTACATTTCAGAATAAATTGTGGATTGAAATTTGTATTTATGTATAATCAGTGGAACATATTACATAACTGCTTTTATTTATATAGTTTGTTTTTGTTTTCATTTTTTGACCAACTGATTGTTGCAGGCGTGCAGTATGGGAGCCAATGTTTCTGCGGCGACGACCTGTCTAGCGGCAACGCCTTCGTGTCTGACCCTCTCTGCCAGTCTTATCCCTGCACGGGCAATGTCTCGGCCTTCTGCGGGGGATACTATCTCATGGCTGTCTATCGCACTGGATTTAATCGGCAAGGTTGGCCAAGGGAGGACTGCTGCTTTTTCGGCTGCTTTTTTTGTTCCCGAAAATCTAAGCAAAAGTGAGGCAAAAGGTCGCAATAACCACATGAGAATTTTTGTAGTTTAACTTTTTGGAGAAAATCCGGTTGTGTAAATTCTGCTTATTTGTGTATTTTTCTTTTCGGATCTGTAACTACACAGAAAAATCAACGGTGTTAATTGAGTATACTTATGCCGTCCGATACCTCACTGGCTTACTCCCGTCGTAAAGTTTCGTTCCCTCGCCCCCTATGTCCTCAGCTGTGTATGGATGATGTTTTTTTACTTTATTTTTATTCTCATTTTTTAATATTTTCACTTATAGCCAAGACCTCGCCAAAGCTGGAGCTTCCGGTTGGCGGGGCGGCGAATGGCAGCAATGTCCGCATTGTCTTCATATTGGCTATCAACGGTCGCTCTGTGCGTCAAGTCAGACGTCTGCTACGTGTGCTCTACCGGCCCCAGCATTATTACTATATTCACGTGGATAAGGTATGCGTGGTGTCATATTAGTATTATAGCTTATATTATGGATTAATATAATATTCTGTAATCTATATTTAATTGTAGAGGCTGCGATTTACAAACAATGTATATCATTTGACGTAGTCTGTAGTGCTGCTTGTGAGCGTTTAAAATGCTTGAAAACATTGTTGTCGTTCTGATGATATAGTAGTCGATTGGAAAATATTAACAATGTCTCTAAAGTTAAACAAATTTTTGTGAACTCTGGTAAAAGGGAAGTTTCCTGAAATTGCTAGTACAATGTTCTAATGTCTAAGTGATAGCAGCGCATAATTTCAGTTCCAAGATGGTTACTATGCCGGGGTTCGTATGCAGTTATACTCTGATCTACTGAGCATTAGGGCTTGAGCAGCCCGACTATGTGTGGAATGCATTAAGGCAGTCTACGTCAAAACCAGTCTAAGGCGTTCTATTTCAGTAAAGGAAATCTGGGGGGGGGGGGGGAGCCGTCGACTGGGGGGGGATGGGTGTGGAGCAGCTTTCCCGGCCGTTTTTTCATTTTGAGCCACCAATTTTGCTCCTGAGCACACCGATTTTTGCTGTGTGAGCTACCCTCAAAACATTCTGGTGGGGGGGGCGGACCTGTCTTGGGCGGAACATGCCCATGTATGATTATTACATAGGTTAGCACGTTGCCCTTAGACTACGTTTAGCAAGACTGAGCTAAGACTGCCTTCGTGCATTCCGCCGTTCTTGTCCGGGTCGGGGGATAAGTTGGTATTTGGTTGCAGCGCCAAGACTATCTGCAGTCCAGCTTGCTAGACCTGCGGGTGCTGCCAAACCTGCTGCTGACTGAGCAACGCCAGGCTACGATTTGGGGCGGGACCTCCCTGCTGTCCATGTACTTGGGGGCATTCCAGGAAATACTGCTCAACCATTCCCACTGGAACTGGGACTATGTGGTCAACTATAGGTAGTCTGGATTTGGCTGATTTGCACGGTTCTTGACCAAGGCCGCGCTAGTCTGTTAAGCATGATGCTGAAAAAATGTTATAATGATGAGAATATATTTTGGTAAAATTTATTTAACCAGTTTTATATTATGTAGATTCTAAGTTAGATACTATATAACTAACATGCGTATTCTAATTAGCAGTGAAATTTTTTCCAAACTTGTGAAAGTGACTTCAAAAATATGCCCTGGAACATTAATAGCGAGAGTGTCCAGCCGTCGTGAAATATGATAATATATCAATGCAGTGGTTGCGTGTTGATTGATACTAACGTTATTTTTTTTTTTTTTTTTTTTTTTTTTTTTTGGTTTGTTTTTTTTTTTTTTTTTTTTTTTTTTTTTTGTGTTTTGTGTGGGGTTGTTTGTTGTTGTTTTTGTTTTTTTTCGTTTTACACTTAAATATGCTCCTTTAGGAAAAAAACTTCTACTAAAACGTTGATAAAAAATGCTTTGGCGTTTTGAATGATTTTTTACATACTGTTATTTGGTTTTGTGAACTTCAGCGAAGCAGACTTTCCGGTTCTGCCAGTGGACTTGTTTGCCCAGCTATTGGCGCAGCATCGCGGGCTCAACTTCGTGCGTTCCCACGGCACCAGCGGCGAAACATTCCTGCAAAAACAAGGTCTCACCCGACTCTTTCATCAGTGCGACCAGCATCTATGGCGATTGGGCAACCGCACCATGCCCCTGGGGCTCTGGATGGACGGTGGCTCCGACTGGTTTGTGCTGCATCGACTATTTGCCCAGTACGCGGCCCTAAGCCCAGATCCACTGGTGCTGCAGCTGCGAGAATTGTTCGGATCGGCCCTGTTGCCCGTGGAGTCCTTCTTTCACACCCTGTTGCATAATTCGCGATTTTGCCAAACCTATGCCAACTATAACTTCAAATTCACCAACTGGAAACGAAGCCTGGGCTGCAAGTGTCAGCACAAGCATGTGGTCGACTGGTGTGGCTGTAGTCCCAAAGTCATACAGTTGGAGTGAGTATTAATTTGAGATTAAATAGTAATTTTATTTAGTCTTTTTATTACGCGGCGGCCTCAGCCGCCGCGTATACTAGATAGGGTGAGCTCTGTTATAGAGTAATGAATTACCCAGGTAATTTGTACATTGTGCAAAGGATGCTGTGCTGCAGCAAACAGGTTTTTTGGTGGCAGCGCAGCGCTGGCTGCAACCATGTAGTGTGTGTGTGTGTGCGTGTGCATAATTTTATGATGAAGATTGAACTCCAGTGGCAATTTGCCAAATAAATTGATACCGAGCAACCAAAATATTTGGCAATAAACAATAGCACCATCATGTATTAGTGTTTTAAACACGAACTAAACAAAGTGGAAACAAAGATCGGTCAGTTTTTGCTTTGATCTCAGCAATTTTTTAATGTGCCGCGTTTTATATTCTTTAGAATATGATGAGAATAATCTAAAAACTCACTAAAAAATCTCTCAACACTGAAAATTTTCTACTCACAAGACGTTCTTGTTGATTTGGACATTTTAATACTTTATACTGTGGCGTTTCTTTTAGCTATATTTTTAGACATTTATTGTCTTGTAGAAACCTTAAAAAAAACCTTAGTTTTTTCTTTTAGACATTTATAGGCTTTTAAAAACTTACGACATTTAGACTTTTCTTCTTGACATTTAGGCGTTTAGACATACGTTTTAATCGTTTAGAGTTTTAAAACCTTTTAGCATATTTGAATCATGTGAGTTGCTGTTGAGTTGCGCGTAACTGAAAGCTGTCAAGTTATTCTGATTTGGAAGCAGGAGAGATTTTAAACGTAAAGCATCTAGCACTATGTTGTCAACTTAATCTGTAATGTTAAAATTTCGGAACATTTTTTGTGTATAACTACGTTGGGATCACTAAGACCAAGAGTACATAATAGCTTCTCTATATAGAAGAAGAGTGAGACACTCTCCAGCCTGCCTGTGTTCTAGCACAGGCAGATGCGCTGGTCGTTTTCAGGCTACATGTTGACATTCTATTCAACATGTGGCTGACCAATCAGCGCGTAGATTCCCCGCGTAACACACTTTAGTATATAATCGCTGATGGGTTGATAAGCATTAAGATAGGGATAAAAGCTTAATAACTCATTATTTATTCATAGTCTGCTTGCAAAAACATTAAAAAAGGTTTGCAAATACCTCTAGGAATATTTTGGCAAACTTTCAGCGAAATTGATTGAGAAACTTTTGAGATATAAACTTTTCTGAATTTCTTCAAAGTTTCTCAATCAATTTCGCTGAAAGTTTGCCAAAATATCCCCAAAGGTATTTGCAAACCTTTTTTAATGTTTTTACAGGCAGACTAGGAATACATAATGAGTTATTAACCGTTATCCCTATGTCGTTTTCTGATTGTAGCACGTGCACAGGCGTCTGCCAATCAGAGAATAGAAGCTCGCTTCTGATTGGCCAGTCACATGTTGCATAGAATGTCAACATGTAGCCTGAAAACGACCAGCGCATCTGCCTGTGCTAGAACACAGGCAGGCTGGAAAGTGTCTCACTCTTCTTCTATATGGAGTGAGACGCTATTATGTACTCTTGCTAAGACTTGTCTGAACCTATATGATTAGTAACGGGTCTCGGTCTGGGGGGAAGGGGCTTGCACTTGTCCCGGAATTTCAGCGGGGCTTGTCCCGACATTTAGCTTCTTGAACTCACAAAACCGTAAAAGTGTCAAATTTTTGCATAAAATTTTATTTTTTTTGCATATTTTTGCTTCTTGCTCAATTCGGAAGCACTTTACAGCGATCTTTGGGCAAATATTGTATTTGCGGACACCTGTTTTTGAGCCCCCAGAATGGGGGCTTTTTTCAATGGGTCTAATCTGAGGGGGGCTTGTCCCGGTATCTCAAATCTCGGTGTGGGGGCGATTGCCCTTCCTTGTACATCTGTAATCTCCCTAATGTAACTCGACCTCTGTCTACGTAATTTCAGAGATCTCACTCCCCGCCTCTCTATTTCCTCTGCTCAACGACATTTGTACTTTTCGGCCCGAAAATTTGATGCAGTGATCGATCTATTAGCCATCAATCGAATTGAATTGCAGCTCAGCGAGCCGCCGTTGGATGCGCTCTCCTTCGAGAATGTGCAAAAGTTTTGGCTTAATCTGTGGACTAGTGACGAGGCTGAATCCACTCGACCGGACTTGGCTCGATTTAATCAGCGAAAGCCATTGATGCGCGGTTTAGCTCGACTAGCCGTGGATCGTTTGTCAGCCTTGGATTGTCGGAATCCGACTAGTCAGACTCTTAGTCCGACTACTAGTCGGACTAATGCTAGAGCCAAATCATTGCATGCTTTATTTGATGCCAATCAGCTGAAAGGACTGGTGCTAAGATTCTCAGCGAATGAATGCGAATCAAGCGGTAATTCTGATTGGCAGTTGGAAGTTTTGATTGAAAAACTGCCCATGTCACGATTCTATGACGTGGGTGATTTGTCAGCCCAATTGCAATTACTTGAGGTTGGTACTGGTTTTAATTATTTTCACAGTATTCTAATTGTATATTCTGCTAGGAGGTCGCTTTCAATTGAGGCTAAGTGATTAGTGTGTAGTCTAAGCCTATATTGTGACCAAGAAATATGTTTAACATAATTACATAACATTATGAATTTATTATTATTAATGTTAGTGCATCATAGTATGTTTTGGTATGTTGTACTGGCCTTAGGCACTATTCACTATGCATTAATAGTCATCATGCATTCTTGGTTGTTCACTTTCTGCTATTATTTATGCATTGTTGTTAATTATGCATTATTGGTTTTTCATATCTACTATTCTTTATGCATTATTCATTATGCGTTATTATGCAATGCTTGCTTTAGGTGGGCACAGATTACGACCTGAAAGAGCGTCTGTTTCGCAACTACGTCGGTGATCTAGCCAGCAGCGATGTTCCCGTGCTGCGCTACGTTTGGAATCACCACAACCCGCCCCCAGCCAACACTACGTTTTCCATCGTTTGGATTGATCCTGAGCAGAAAATACAGAGTATGCTTATAGAGATTCATGTCTGATATTTTTTGGGTGGTATCATTTTCGACACCTATTCCGCTTCTGCGGGGGAGGGGGTTATTCATAATTGCTAATAAAAATTTCTTCTTAGTTCTTAGTGGACTAAAGTCTGACAAAAAATAGGTGCACCGCTTGAGAACACGAAACGTGATTTCGTTACATAGAGAATAGATTTTGACTATCTAGAGTACAGCCACTAGTCACCGAAGTAATGGCAATAAAATAAGTAAGCGGCGCAACTGAGATTTCGTCAGGCTTTATAGTCTGTGAATGTGAATGTTCGGCGTTGGCAGCATTTTCAGTACAATCTTGAAATAATCATACAGTGTGACGGCATAAGACAGCTTCTGGTGGTGTAATCTGAAACATTATCACAACAGGTTCCGATCATTTTTTACCGACTATTTTCAGGTGCGGCTCGTGTGCGTCTGAAAAGCCAGGACCTGGTGGGGCACATTCCTTTCACCACCGCCCCCCCAGCCCCAAACTTCCCCACCAGCCCCCCGGGCCCCCTGAAGCCTGGGATTTGGACAGCACGACTGCTGCAGTCCGACCAAGTCTTTGCCCAAGTCCATTTTTACGTCCTACCCGTCTGGACTGAGTCTAGACTAGACGCGTCGTCCGCCGACGAGGATGTTATAGCCTCGGGCAAATGGACGGTGAAGCTGCATCAGCGGGATTTGAAATGGTTAAGTCGGTTTTGGTCGTCGGAGACTGTTTCGGGGCAGTTGGATCAGTTTGAGCAGTTTTTGAAGGATTGGAATCCATTTTTTGACAGCATTTTGGGTCAGTTTTATCGGATGAAGGAGCTTTGCTGGGTCAGGCAGGGGTCTGCGGAAAAACGGAAAAATCCTGGATGCTTGCCGTTCTGCGATCAAACTGACTGGAGCTCTCTTGCCCCCGATCCAAAGTCACTTTTTGATACTCAGGAATTGTTGAAAAAATATTTTAGCCAATAATTTTTTAGTGTTTTTGTTGCTACAAGGAAGTTTTATTTATATATTATTATTTTTTATGATTTTATAGTTTTTAGTGTTTTTAAAAAGTTTGATAGCTTCAGCTTAGTTGTTTTTTGCATCTTCTGAAATTTTATCAAGGATAATGTTATGTTTTTATTACTTTCGATCAAGTATGATATTCGTGGGATTTTATTTATATTATGTATTATCTTAAAGGATTTATATACTGCCTTGACCTTAATTTATACTTTTTGACTCAGTGTCATTATATATTGTGTTGGTTCTATTGGCGTAATTTCAGAGTGTTAGCTCATGTCAATTTAGCCCGTAAAAAAGTGAACAAATTCGGGGCCGATTCTTTCAGAATTAATGGTAAAATTTTTATAATTATATACATGCGCTGAAAATTATGAATCGACCCTTACTATGCATTTACACATCTTCGTTTAAACCATGCTTTTGAGGAACTAGGTGTAACGGGAAAGTGTTAAAGTGTATAATAACTGTTTGAGTATAACATTCTGGTACAAAACCTTACTACGCTTTCTGTTCTGCTTCCATAAAAGCACGTTTTAGTGACGAAGGTGAAAATATTTAACCTTGAAATAGTTATTCTTTTTATGCCGTCATAGTCTGGGACTTTAGGAATTATAGTTTGAGTGCTAATCAATCAAAGCAGCGAAGCACGGGAGCAATCGGCAAGGGTGGGGCTGCCCGATCCGCGGCGGAAGGATAGGGGGTGGTCCTGGTTTTGTAATTTTCGCATTTTGTCGATTTTCATATCATTTTTGGGGCGCTTGTTTGGCCGCAGCCGGAAACTTTTAGCGATTATTCGATTTTTTATTCAATTTTGGTCCACTTTTTTGGTCATCAGAGGGCGGGGGGTGTCTGCTGTTTGAGGGGGAGGGAGGTGACCTCTATCTCCCTTATGTGCATCTATGGTATTAATAATAGATAATAGTTGCCGCGCCCTTATGTTTCAGTGCAGTATTAGGCTCGATTCATACTTACAGCCGTTTGTCCGTTCTGCCGACAAAATGACGAAATAATGACGTCACACGCGCTGGCTGATCCACTGCACTTGGCTGCTAGTGACGTCATTCTGCCGGCTGAACGGACATGCGGCTGTAAGTATGAATCGAGCCTTACAGTGGCCTGCTATGGTCTGGTCTTAATGTACATATCATGTCCGTGTATGTCTCCGTTGAAGCCTGACTGTTTAATCTCTTAGTATTTTAGTCTTGTGTTTTATTATCTGTGTAAAAAGTTTTATTGTTTTTTGAGCATGATTCGATTTCATTTTTGTATTATGGCCCGCTCTTGCCGTTTGAATGTTTGTTATTGCTATATTATACATTATTTTTATGTGCAGAATTTTCAATTCAAGCTGTACAATCATGATAGCTTGTGTGAATTATTTGAGTGAAGACTTTATAAAATTTGCGGTTAGGCAAGAAACGTCGTCGATTAGTAGTTGCAGTCGTTTGCAGAAATCTGCTGCCTTTCTGGCAAACCGCGAAGCAGGGGATGCACCTCCGGGGGTTTTTTTTGGGGGGGGGGGAAGTATACTTAGTCATGCTGTTCATATTTCACATACATGTAAAAAGTAATTAATCAATTTCGGAGTTAGCGTACAACGGTGTATGTATATCGTCTGTAGCCGAGTTGTTAGCGCGTGTGCAGTTAGAGCAATCATTTTTTGATATAGTTAACTAAGCTTTAATTATTTAAATAGCAGTGGGAGTTTCCCTTTTACTGTCTTCCGTGTGAATATCTGTTAGCAGTTCAGTAGAGTTCTATAGGGCCTCTTTTCATAAAATAATCATCTAGATTGCATTAATTTGATTTGAAAGTAAGCTTTACTTAAATGTACGTGCGAGTGTACGACATGCGAAGTTAATCATTATAATATTTCTGTTAGTCGGGTTAATTGATTTAATGTAGTCGATTTAATATGAAAAGGCCCTATGTATATATTCCTATTTTTGTGTTGTTTTATGTCTGTTCTGATCCGCCTTATTTTATATCATTGTCGTTTCTTTGACTTTGTTGATTTTGTGCTGTGAAATCAATAAACTTTTGGAACTATTTGAGCATTTGGTCAAGCTAGCAATTTGCAGTAATCGTCTCATGGTTCGTTACAGATTGATGTTCTGACTTTTTATGTAGTGGAATTTTTGAGAGCCGATTTATTAGATTTTAGAATAAACATTGCTTCAGATCAGGGCCCGATTTATCGAAACAAAATGTTCGTCTTCGCATATGTTGGTCATCGAAAATGTTCGTCATTGAAAAAGCAAATGTTCATCGAAACTATATGTTCATTGTTGAAAAGATAAATGTTCGTCATCGAAAATTTTGGATTGATCGAAACATTTTCGATGATGAACATTTGTTTTTTCAACGGTGATTTATCAAAAGACAAATGTTCGTCATCGAAAGGTCGTCATCGAAAATGTTCGTCATCGAAAATGTTTCGATCAATCCAAAATTTTCGCTGACGAACATTTTGCTTCGATGAATCGGGTCCAGAAGTACAATAGCGTCTCATTCTTTATAGGAGAATAGTGTATCATTCTTCTATAAAGAGTGAGACGCTATTATGTGCTCTTGTTCAGATGATGTAGGTTCAGGTTGATTAGTGTTCTGCCGGCTTGGATGTGTATGAATTAAGGTGGTAGTTACGTTTTCGAAGCTTTTTCCATTGTTATATTTTAGAGCAATTACTAACTCAATTTACAAGCGGTCTTTCGCATATTGTTAGTCAACTTATAGTTTACAAAATGATTTTTCAATTGTCGATAGCACTCATAGTTTGCACACTTACTATTTGAAGCGTATCAGCTCAATTTTATGCATTTTTCCATGTATTTAGTTATTTCTTCACTATGGTAACAAAATTCCGCATACAGTCAAGTAAATTATACCGAGGACGCGTTTATGTGTTAAAAAAAGTGGTAGTATGCTGAACTAAACGTAATGATTCCGCAGATCTTTACAGTGAGCGAATGTTTACCTCAAATTTTACTAAAAATTTAAGAAAATGCAGATTTTATGACTTTGGTGGGATCTAACTAAAAAATAGTCAACCTTTTCACTCATTTCAAAAAAGGTATAGGGCAAATTAGCGTGTGTTTTCTTTGCATTCTTTTGAACTGCACAGGATATTTGTTACTTCAACTGAAATCACTCATTGTGCCCAGAAATGACGTACTTTTAAAAAATTTCAAACTGAGTTACATAGTGTCTGATTGGGGTCATAGAATTTAAGCACAGTTAGCCCATACCCGCTGAAAAATTGGCGAACAAAAGTTTAAAAAATGACTTTTCAGGAGACTGAAGCAGTGGCGGATCTAGAAATTTTCCATGGGAGGGGAGGGGGCGATAGGCCCCCCGACCAATAGACCCCATTTTTTGAAATGTGTTAAACTGCACTTAAATGCGATTATAACGCAAAAAACGACACATCAACACATTTCATTAAAAACCAATTTTTGGGACCGAATTTTCATTGAACGTAAAATTGGAGTTCAAAACACCTCAAATTACAAAACTGGCACGGCGGCGAGGGTGCACCTGCACCAGCTCGCAAATCAGGGTTGGCGCGACAGCGCCCAACCCTAGAATAGGAGAAAATCCACTCAATGCGGATTTTTGAAATTTAATTTTTTAATAACTTAAAATATATGCAAGCGAATGACTTTTAATTTGGTGTGTGTATCCGCCTAGTAGAAGGCTATATGCCTGCAAAATTTCGGAGAGATTGGTTGAGTCTAACTTGAGATATGAAAAAAATACTTTTGCAAACTTGACACTTTCCGTCTTTTTTTTTTCAACAGCTCTACCGGACCGGACGCTTGTAGGGTTGTCATGATTATATGTTTTTCACATTTAGTTTGACCAAAGTTGCAAAGTGACGAGCCACTTTTTTTAATTTCGTCCCCGTTCGGTCTCTGCTGGGAGGGGGGGAACCCCTTTTTTGGGGTCCGAAAAAAATCAAAGTCCGAAAAATTTCTAGCCAACTTTTGAGAAGTCACGCAATTGAGGTAGCCTCCATCTCTTGCATGCAGGGTAGTGTAGTGGTGCTATTGTGCATCTGCTATTTTGGAGTCGATCGTATAACTGTAGCGCAGGGGAGGGGGCTCGGAATGTAAGTCACGTGTATTATGGGGGTAGGCTACCTATGGGCAGTACAGCCAAGACGGTTACAGATGGAGGTCTGTCGTTTTGTATGCGAATATAAACCCATATACTGTGCATTGCAGGGTGCCCATAGTTTTGCTGTCAGATTTTCCTAGTAGCCAGAACTGGTACACCCCCCTCCGGCACCCTTGAAAACATGTTTTTTCGTGACTTTGTCAATGTATAACGCTTTAATGGCTAATCACTCGTGCTGTATTGTTATGATGACAGGATAAATACGTGCAGGGGTGTCAGTTGATATTGTTTGGTTAGCGTCGTGTATGGTATTTCACTTTGGCACCCCAGGCAAATTGGCAGAAGTCTCAGGTCTCGTCATTACCCTAGGTACTTTTGGGGTCGAAAATTTTTTTTAGAGTTTTTTCATAAAATCTCGCTTCTAGGGGTTATTTGGGCCTCTGAACACGAATCTGGGGTTAGTTTTTGCCTGGGACCCCCCCGGACCCGCCCATATGGCCCTCAGGGTGCCCCCCGTAGGGGGTCCTAAGGGGTCAAATTTTTGAAATTGAGATTTTGATGTCCCTAGGGATAATTTGGGCCTCTGAACACGAATCCAAGGTCCATTTTCGTCTAGGACGACTCTGAGCCCCCCTACGGCCTCCAAGGGTACCCCCCCTTGGGGGTCCTAAGGGGTCAAATTTTCGAAATTGAGATTTTGATGTCTCTAGGGGTAATTTGGTCCCCTGAACACGAATCCGAGGTCCATTTTCGTCTAGAAGCCTTCTTAGTCCCCCTACGCCCCCCCCCTCAGGGTGTCCCCACTAGGGGTCCTAAGGGGTCAACTTTTCGAAATTGAGATTTTGATGTGTCTAGGGGTAATTTTAGCCCCTGAATACGAATCCGAGGTTCATTTTCGTCTAGGACCCCTCTGAACCCCATACGGTCCACTCAGGGCACCCCCCTACAGGGTCCTAAGGGGTCATATTTTCGAAATTGAGATTTTAATGTCCCTAGGGATAATTTGTGCCCCTGAACACGAATATGGTGTTTGTTTTTGCCTAGGACCTTCCAGGAGCCCCCTATGGCCACTTCAGGGTATATACGCCCCTAAAGGGGTCAAAATGGGAGGGGGCAAATTTTCGAAATTGAGATTTTTTATGTCGATAGGATAGGGGTAATTAGAGCGCCTGAACGCGAATCTAATGTTCATGTTTGTCTAGGAACCTCCTATAGCCCCCGACGACCCCCCCCCCCACACTGGTACAGTGGTATATACCCAAGGTTTTCCCCGCCCCCAATGGGTACAATGGGGTCAATTTTTCAAATCAGGATTATGATGAGCGATGAGGGGTAATTTGGACCCCTGAACACGAATCCGAGCTTTATTGGACTTGGACTAGCTTGGACTCCACTATGGCGTCTATATACAGTAAAGGGTCGTTTGTCAGGTATAGAGGGTTACTGAGAAATAGCGACCGATGTTCACCTGCCAGGGCCGTCAATTTTTTTCAACTTCCCTCAATTCATATCACTATTTCGTTTTAGGTATGTATGTAATATGTATATATAGTTTTTGATGCTGCATTGATAAAGTCATACGTTATACGTTATTTTATATGTACGTTAAAAAAAGTTATTTACGAAAAAATATAAGTAAGGACACACAAGTTGGCATGTCATTGATTTTAACTAAAGCGGAAACGCATAGAATTATTATAAAAATGCCCCCATTGGGCATCACTGAGGTTAGAATAGGAGGTTCTAAAGCGGAAAATGCAATTTCGCTCGTTAGAGATAATGGACAAGTTTGCTGTGAATAGGAAAAATTCATTTTGTTAAAGTTGGTGGACAAGAGCGATCAGAATAGCCAGCCCCATGACACATTAGCGCTTTCTGCACCCTATTCGCGCGAATTATAAAGTCAATAGAGTTAGACTTTTTGCCCTCTTGGAATTGAAAAGATTTGTGTATTCTTGTAGACCGATGCAGAAATTACTGATGACCAATAACAGAAAGTGACAATATATAAATGATAACTAAATACCAAATAGGCGAACGGTTCAGCCCATGCCAGGTGCGGTGCGGACATTACAGTATATATTACGTTGTAATAATTCGACCAATTAATATATCGTTTGTATTGTAGTTATCATATGCAATCAAGCTTATGTTAATGAGATCAAACTACAAGTGATTGATACTCGCTCTTACGACACGAGCTAGAGACGATTGCAATCTATCTAACGTAATATTAGCGTTTTCGGAAGCTGACGGTTACGAATGATTCGCGCGAATAGGGTGCAGAAAGCGCTAATGTGTCATGGGGCTGGCTATTCTGATCGCTCTTGTCCACCAACTTTAACAAAATGAATTTTTCCTATTCACAGTAAACTTGTCCATTATCTTTAACGAGCGAAATTGCATTTTTCCGCTTTAGAACCTCCTATTCTAACCTCAGTGATGCCCAATGGGGGCATTTTTATAATAATATAAAACTAAGAAAAGTTTTGGCACTACGAACCATACATTTACTTAAAATGTCAATTTTACCCCAATAAAACAGCTTAAATGATATTAGCAAATAAATTTTGTAAAAGCAAAATTTGTATTAGCAAATAAATAGTGCACAAATATGCACATACGCTTTCATGAAAGACAAAAGCGAGGAACCGCAAAGCCATACGACTGCAGGAGTTTGGGGGCGGCAGCCCCCACAACAAAATTTGAGAAAGATTTTTTATTTTTAGGCCGATTTTTATCAATTGGAAATGTATCGAAAACTTTTTCCAGCCAGGCTATAAACCCAAATAGGGGGGATCCTTGTGTAAAATTTTAGTCTCTGGGAAGGGAATTCCCGTCATTAACCAGCCCTGTGCTGCGCCCCTGTTATAGCGACATACGCGGCCACCCTCCCCTAGCGATGACACTAAAGGCCTGAACGACTCACAACGTAGCACAACGAATGCATCAAGACGTTGCTCAGAGTAAGCCCTCAAGCAAAACAGTAAACGGATCACCTATTCCACAGCCGGGTATAAGGGCCTAAATAGGCTCCAAAGCAACATAGAGAGGGGCCTATCTAGTCTACAGCAGGCTACAACTACAGGTGCCTAAATGGGCCCAAAACCAACATAGAATGAGCCTATCTAGTCCACAGCAGGCTATAAGGGCCTAAATCGGCCTTAAAGCAACATGGAGAGGAGGGGGGCCGAGCTAGTCCACAGCAGACTACAAGGACCTAAATAGGCCTAAAAGCAAAACAGTAAACGGATTATTTATTCCACAACAGGCTACAAGGGCCTAAATAGGCCACAAGGCAACATAAAGAGGGGCCTATTTAGTCCACAGCAGGCTACAAGGGCCTAAATGGACACTAAAATAACAATGGAGAGGGGACTATATAGTCCACAACAGGGTCCAAGGGCTTAAATAGGCCCTATATAAAACAACATGGAGACCGACCTACATGTATGCGCAAGTCTAGGCCCCTCGACCCAATGGAAGGGGGGGCTCGAGCCCCCCCGCGGCCCGCCTCCCCCTAGATCCGCCTATGGACTGAAGAAAATTTGCTATTTTTGAAGGGGTGTATTAAAACAGCCAATGCTTTTGGCTGCTGTAACATATTATTATATATACTAATCAAATTTTGCGGGTATATATCAAGTCAAAATTGAGGTTAAAAAACTTCAAATTTACCGATCGCCTATAACGACTAACAGAAATATGTCATATTTTAGCTGAAAATATTGTTAAAATGAAACGGGTTAGACCTTTTTTGAGTGGCTTTTCTGAGTGTTAGAGCCACAAAAATTCACATACAATTTTACAAGTTCTCAAAAAATTCGCAAAAATCCAGTTTTTGAGCCATAAATTAGCTGTAAGAGTTTGAATCATTTTCAAAATTTGCTGAAATATAGCTGTTTACACTTGCGATGTTTGTGCCAAATTTGATTATTTTAAGAAAGTATAATATGTAAGTAACTAGTAAGTTTTGATTTATTGCAAAAACTTTGAAAACGTTTTCGACAGTTTTGTAGGAGTAACACTTGACAACTTACGATTAATTTTCAATCAATAATTTATACTACCCATATTAATTTAGGAAACTATAAATTATTATGAGATAAATGCTTGCTAAAATAGCTTGAAACAATCATTTTTAATTTTCACAGAAAATATTTTTCGGCCAGTTAAGACAATTTTTCGTTATGTTTAGCTAAGCCAAAGTAGTAGCTACTCAAAATGTCCGTTTATTGAAAAAAGAAAAAAATGACACACGGGCATGTCAAAAACCTTCAATTTAGATGGCAAAACTTATCCTTTCGCTTTTCATTTTTTGAGATTACGCCACATTTATGTAACATTTCTTTTTGAACTAAAGTACATTACACAAAAGTCCGCAAAACTTGACAACTACTGAAAGGATTTTGTTCAAAATTTGGGATAATTTTGCACACATATGTGTCTCCTTTATGCTAAATTTTCAAAAATTCTGTTAGATTAAAGTTTGCGTTACATCAATTTCATTCACAGAAATCTGTAAAAATGTACTTCCGTGGACTAAATCTCAAGTCTCGATGTTGCAATCTTTTCATGCGTTATATATTTTTACATGTTTTTAGACAATTTCTGATGTGTCAATTTTTTTTATTTGTATTAATTTAGCCTATTCCTTGAAAAAAATAGATTTAAAAATTCGTATATTTTTCGAAACTAGAAAAACTTTAGAATTGAAGGTCAGTAACTTCTTTTCTGCATCATATAAATGCACCAAACTTAGCATAAAAATTCACCCTGTTATTGGCTATGTTGGTGTAAAGAATTAACTTAGTTGGAATTACACCGTCAATTTCACAAGCAAAACATGAAAAATGCAAAAATTTACGAAATTTGACTACTTTAACAGTGTCTGCTGACTAACTTGTTACAGATTTAAGCTAGATAACGTGCATAAGTGTAGTTTCAGTCAAGTTCTTTAACGTGAAAAAGACAGCTATTAAATTCATTGAGTCAATCAAAAGTTATAGCACGTTATAAAAACTGTCGAAAACGTAACTACCACCTTAAGTGGTCACCCAATGTATAAGTTGAAAATAACTTTTCAGTACTATGCTATTTGATTTTACCTTAGTGAATTATATACGGCTATTGCAGTTGCACATTTGGAAAAATAGTTTAGTAAATTACATAATAGGGCTTATCAGGGTTGGCGCGACAGCGCCCAACCCTAGAATAGGAAAATTTAGCACTATTGCGGATTTTGAGAATTTGAACTTTTTGTAGCTCAAAATATAGAAGAGCTTTTTACACGAAATTTTGTGTGTGTACACCCCTTGGCAATACCTAAGTGCTGGCAAAATTTCAGCCGGATCGGTCAAGTATTTTCTGAGATACCCCCGGGGACCCCCCAAAATTCACGGACTTTCGCTCTTTTTTTTTTTTTTCCCAGAACTTTTCTCGCCGGTAGTTCATCCGAGCGACACCTTTTTTGGTTTTTCACATTTCGTATAGCCTGCAATAGACACGGAAAAAATGGTTTTGCTCGGGTGTTTCCGTGAGAGGCTGTGCTGGGAGGGGGGAAACCCCTTTTTTGGGGTCCAAAAAATGACTAAGTACGAAAAAGTTTAGCACACTTTTTAAGAAGTTGCGCAAAATGGCCAGTCATGATCTTTTGCATGTGAGGTGGTACAGTAGTGGAATAGAAACTAACATGGGCTTTTTTCGAATTTCGGCTTATAAGCCCCAGGGCATGCCCATACCCCCCGCCACGTGTATTACGGGGGTAGGTTCGCTACGGGCAGTGGAGCTATCATGGTTATAGCTGGAGGTCTGTCGTTTTGTATACGAATATAAACCCATATGCTGTGCATTCACTGGTATTATCACTTTCTTGCTCAGATGTTGAATAGTCCCCTAGACGGTACCCCCCTGTTGGCTGTATGTCATGTATGCGCGTACGTATTTTCACAGTAGAATAATTAGGTTTGCTGTTTGTTTTTCATGATAGTTGAAGTTTTTTCGTGTAATATGGATTGTGGAATTGCGAACATATCATATTAATACCCATTGCCCCACAGATTGCCCCCCCAGGGTGTTCCCAAAGGGGACTCGGGACCCTTTTGCATTTTTGGGGTCAAAATTTTTTTTCGAGTTTATTCTCAAAAATTTGTCTCTAGGGGTAGTTTGGTGTCCTGAACACGAATCTGGGATTTATTTTTGCCTATACCTACTCTGGACACCCATGGCCCCCAGGGTGCCACCTAGGGGGTCAAAATGGGTAATTTTTTTCGAATTTGAAATTTTGATGTCCATTGGGGTAATTTGACCCCCTGAACACGAATCCGAGGTTAATTTTTGTCTGTGACTCTCGTGAACTCTCCTACGACCCCCTCCTAGGGTACCTCCCTCAACGGATCCAAGGGGTCAAGTTTTGAAAATTCGGATTTTGATGTTCATAGGCGTAATTTGACTCCCTGAACCCGACTCTGAGGTCTATTTTTGTCCATGACGCTCGTTGACTTCCCTGCGACCCCACCACCTCCCTCAGGGTACCCCCTCCCCGACACGTGTCCAAGGGGTAAAACTTTCAAAACTTGAATTTTGATGTCCCTGATTACGAATCCGTGGTTTGTTTTTGTCTAGAACCTACCTGGATTCCAACACCCCCCGAACGGGAATCGAAGGGGTCAAATTTTACATAGGTATTGTATATACATGTACACATGTACACTTACGTACATATATACTACAGTGGTCCGCTTCAGGCAGTGAAACCGTCATAGCTATGTATATGTAGTGATATGTTCTGTGCTTCGTTTCCACTACAGCGGAAAAAGAGAGTGGACTAGTAAAGAAAAATGCCCTTGTCGGGCGGCTCCTTGGGTAGAATAGGTTACTGTCTGTCTAAAGCGGAAAAATACTTAGGCTGAGCTTGTAAAAGCATTGGTACAAGACTTTATTAACGAGAATATGCAATTCGTGTGAGCTCGTCAAAGTAGGTGGACTAGGTATACCTGTTGAGAATAGGAATATGATCTTCGTAGGGCAGACACTGTTTTCCGCACCCTATTCGCGCGAACTTACAGCCCGTTCTGGGTTTGTTTCAATTGTGTTTCATATTATTATTAGTGTTGTAAAGTATATATGCTTGATAAAAAGGTTCTGTGAGATAACTGCAGACCTTATCCAGATCATTAACTGATCGTTTGATCGAAATACATGTATATGTACGTAGTAAGCATCTTACTTCATTCGACTTACTTCAGTCGATCATATTTAAATTATGCATATTGTGTTAGATGTGTGTAAGCTACAGTAGGAACAAATCCATAATCTGAGAGTCCATAATGGAAAAACAAGAGCTTATATACAAGAAACTCCGACCTAAATTGACCCATTTATGGCGTGCAAAATACATTGGTGCGAGGTAGGGTTTTCAGCGTCCTTGTCAGCCGAGAACCTTAGCAATCCCTGACCGATTGTTTGCACACCCCCGAATTAGTTCAGCCGTTCAGCCAACAGTCGACATTTCAGCTAAAATTATTATGAGTGCCCGCTGTAACGTTTTTGCCATTTGCCAATGTTGAGTTAGTGTAAAAAAACGCCTCTATGTTACATGAGCACATGATATAATTTAGCTGAAGGTCGCGCGAATAGGGTGCGGAAAACAGTGTCTGCCCTACGAAGATCATATTCCTATTCTCAACAGGTATACCTAGTCCACCTACTTTGACGAGCTCACACGAATTGCATATTCTCGTTAATAAAGTCTTGTACCAATGCTTTTACAAGCTCAGCCTAAGTATTTTTCCGCTTTAGACAGACAGTAACCTATTCTACCCAAGGAGCCGCCCGACAAGGGCATTTTTCTTTACTAGTATATATACATCTTATCAACATATGAACCTATTGCTTATGAATTTTGTGCAACAGGCCCCTGAACAAAATAGCACCGCTGAAGCTGGTTTGTTTATAGAATTGAATCATGTCTACCGTAATCCTCTTGGATGTTTCGTTATCGATGCTGATACCGGTAGACGGCGTGGAGACAACCGGTGTGAAAAATGGCTCAGAACCGGTTCCGCAGAAACCCACGCTGAACCGACGAAAACTGGCTAGCTTTGCTCTCACTCAGTTTTTAGAGCATTTGAGTAGTTTCTCAAAGTAGGTCAGGGATTTCTGGATATTTGCTCGATATACTTGAAGTATAAGGCACGCTGATGTTTAAGGCCGTTTTATAGTAGACCTTACTCTGTACGCTGTACATATATATTTGTCCGTATTTATTGAACACTACAGAATTAAGGGGGGGGGGGGCTACTTTTATAAGTGAAAATTTTAGGTTCTCCGATTCGCTTAAAATTTGCACACAATGTAGCCCCATGGAAGGCGCGTCGCAGATGTAAGAAACTGGAACCAATGCTTTTGCCAATTTTTTACTAGGGGCTCTCAGAAATTCACTTTTACGTGTAAATCATAGGCGCAAAAAAGTTTTTTGTGCTCACAAAGCGTTCTTTTAGTCGAAGTTTTTGTTAATACTGACGAAGCTGATTTTTACATGATTCGATAGCCTAATGTCATATCTCAACCTCTATGATCCATTTTTTTTTAATTTTTGCCCATGGCCTAGGCAGAGACGCCAAATTTAAAATCACCCAAATTTGGCGGGTCGAAAAAACTGCCATTTTTTACATTTCGCCCTCGATTTTCGAATTGAAAATACATATCGAAAATCCAGATCATTCGATTTTGCGCACACATGTGAGCTGCTACTACGCCAAGTTTCAGCCTGATTGGCTTGATGGGGTTTGTGTTAAGGCCTATTCACACGAGGGCGCATGAGCGGGCGCATGAGAGGGCGCATGAGCCGGCGCATGAGAGGGCGCATGAGCGGGCGCATTCTATTTTCACACTGCCTGCTGCATTATTTCACACAATGCACTAGGCAAGTGTGCGTGTGCGCCCGCTCATGCGCCCGCTTATTCACCATGGCGTGCGCTATGGCGTACGCCGTGGAGCAAAATGCGCCCTCGTGTGAATAGGCCTTTAGAACTGTCCAACTAAGGGCTGCTTTTAGGCTTTCTTGCGTACTTTTGCCTATGTAATTACACTGACAAAGGCACTGAGCCAAAAGTGCACCTTCAAGCTTAACTGTTCTTATCTGAGGTTGGGGTGCCTTGGGGGAGTAACATGTGTGAAAATAAGCAAAATGGGAGAACTTTGATTTTTGACTTGGGTAGCCCCCCCTTTAACGAGTTTATTTTTGGTAAGAATGTTGGGACCAAGTCCAATTCGTGTCTTTTTTGGGTGTCTTTTTTTCGCTTATTATATACATGTCTGAGTGAGAACTAAAGTGTGACCAAAAATTGCTGGAACATGAGCTAGAAAGAAACACGCGATTTCATTACGAAAACAACAATTTGCAGGCATCAAGAGTACAACGAGTATATAGTCACAAAAACCGCGCCACCTAGTTTGTCTCAAGGTTCAGCAATTTATGGCCAGACTTTAGATATTATGTCCCACCAGAGATGTAAGCAATAATCATTGGTCCATTGACCACTACCAGCCCGTGCTGCAATTTGATTGGTGGATTGCAGACACGAGAACCTGGCCCTGGTCGCCTACTCGAGCACAGCCGAGCTGGTCGTCCCATTTACTCGCGACCCCTCGACCATCGGCCAGGCCGTCCAGGGTCCTCGTTGCGAGCCCAGGAATCGTTCCCATCTCAGTCCGGCCCTCAGTGTGGCCCAGCGATTGGTTACCTCCACCTACGGGCCACAGTATTTGACACAGGTGAGATGGTGGGAACTGATGGTGCAGTGGCTAGCGTGCTTGATGATGCGCACCAGTGACCTGGGTTCGATTCCCGCCTGCTGATTGCTTTTTTTGAGGAGTCCGGTGCTTGCAAAATTTGCAGACATGTACATATATATTAGGGAAGACTATCGAACTAGCGGGGCACCCGTACCCCTTTTCTACTGAAGGGGGGGGGGTCAGGGCATAGTCAATAATCTGTGACACAATTACCAGCATAATATGTCTATATAATGTATATGCATCTGAATAATTGATTGTGATACGTTGTAATCGATTATCGAACATTTATAATTTCTGTATCATGTTGGGTTCAGAATTTCCCAACCTAATTTGCATATTATGCAAATGAGTCTTTTCCAGATTATCGTGATCAGTGACGGTTATTGCGGTGAAGTGTTGGAGAGTGGATCACAAACGCGGCTATTCCATTTATTTCCCATAGCTTCGACTCTTCTTCACTTCCTTTGCTTGTCCACTATTGATACTATTGATCGCAAATTTTACCAGGACATTTTAAATGTACGCTTTTTTGTGTTTTTAATGATTAAGGGGATTTTTTTTAAATTGAGCTGGGTGAATCTGTCATTTTTTAGTGCATCAAGTTTTCGATTACAATTTAATTTTAAAGTGTTCATTATTATTTACTGTTTGTCTTTGGAAGAAATGAATTAGATATTTTCGAATAATGATGCAGTCCAAATGTGTTGTTAAATCTCATTTGGAAAAGTTCCATTGAAATTGCATAATATTATATAATATATCTATAAACATAATCATAACATATCATATAATTATTGTAGGCTAATAACCAATCAGATGGACTTTACTGTTTGCCCTCGCTAACACTGAGCGCCACTCAAGAACTGCTCAAAACGTTCACCCAGAAATACTACTCCGAATTCCACACTACCCTTCGCTGCGGACGCCTGAAGGCTGAAGTTCAATTGTTTCCAAGCCCACAACACCACAAGTCGGTTTGGAGCTTAGCTTGGTTCATACTTGTCCGTATTAGTGTCAAGAAAGGGAGGGGGGATTGTTACTGAAGGAAAGCCAGCATCATCAGCAGTATGACCCTGGGGGGATTCGAACCACCAAGAGTACATAATAGCGTCTCTTTTTATATAGAAGAAGAGTGAGACACTCTCCAGCCTGCCTGTGTTCTAGCACAGGCAGATGCGCTGGTCGTTTTCAGGCTACATGTTGACATTCTATGCAACATGTGACTGGCCAATCAGCGCGTAGATTCCCTGCGTAACACACTTTCGTATATAATCGCTGATGCGTTGATAAGCATTAAGATAGAGTTAAAAGCTTAATAATTCATTATTTAGTCATAGTCTGCTTGCAAAAACATTAAAAAAGGTTTGCAAATACCTCTAGGGATATTTTGGCAACCTTTCAGCGAAATTGATTGAGAAACTTTTGAGATATAAACTTTTCTGAATTTCTTCAAAGTTTCTATATCAATTTCGCTGAAAATTTGCCAAAATATCCCCAAAGGTATTTGCAAACCTTTTTTGATGTTTTTACAAGCAGACTATGAATAAATAATGAGTTATTAGCCTTTATCCCTATCCCGTTTCATGATGTACTCTTGGAACCACCCATCTCTGGATCTGCAGACCAGCGCTCTACCGTCCAGCTATATACTTGAACGATGATGAGCTGTCGTAAATTCCTTTAAGTACTGGGGCCTATCTTACTTCACATTCGGAAGGAGTTGATCGGAAGCTAGTACCGAAAAGCCATTGCAGATTGAATAAATATTTTTGGCTCGTTTATTGACGTCCGTTCAGTTTTTTTAGATTATGCTGCAAGTTAACCCAGAACGATCATTATTTTTTAAATTGGTTGACACAAATACGACTTATGGACAAACGTACACTGTTGCGGACAAGACAGTCGCACAAGGGTCGATTCATACTTAGAGCCGTTTGTCTGTTGAGTTAGTAAAACCAGGACATCAAAAATCACTTAAACGATAAGACATAGAGTGTAGCTAATATGAGCATAAGTATAGAAGTAGCATAGGTTCGAAACTTCGAATAAGTGACCATAAGACAGGCAAAAGTAATCATGGAACTCCAAGTTTTGGGCTTCGTAGTAGCTTTGCCAGTCTGGTTGACTAGACTTATGGCTGTACACTAATGCAGTGGGATTGACAAAAGTGTTAATAATAATTGAATGTGCTACTGTTAATTATTAAATCCGGTTTATACTTGTCCTTATCGTTTTGTCCCTAAACGATTCCCGAAAATTGGCCTAGCATTGTGGCAGATGAATAAAGTTCGGGTCGAGTTCAGTTCGTATTAATTAAGGAAAACGTGTTTCGATTATGGAAAATTGTGTCCATTTCTTACAACATTCATCGTCGCCATACATGTAATTGGGTCAAATTTTTTTTGCGGGGGCTCTCCAGTCAAATTTTGGGGACCCCCCTGATGGGCCAAAAATGCCATAAATTTTGAAAAATTTTGTAACAATTTTTTCGCAACGCTTTTTTCGTTTTTACTCAATTTTGCCCAATTTTTCGGGACCCCCCCGGCCTCTCGATTTTTTGGGAAGGGGGGAATCCTCCCCCATTCCCGCCCTCTCATACTTGTATGATTGTCCCTATGTCCTTAAGGACATCTACAAACCGGGCTTATCCGTAAAATCCAACAATGATGCCGTTTCAGAACACAGCCTAACGCGGCCGGGGATGTTCCCAGCGTGTCCCCAGTGCTGGATATTCTTGGCTTCCTGTCCCCCCAGGAGATAGCCAATGCGGCCATTCGATACCAACACATGGTGCTGGCTAGAAAACCCACCGGCTCAGACTCCGACCACAAAACGGTGGAAAACTTGTGTGCGCTCTTGCATGGCGGGCTGAAGGTGAGAAAGCATTAGGCTCAGGCTTAGGCCCGGTTTTCACTAGGTAGAAGTAAGAACGTATAGCAAAGAAAAAGTGTGGTCTTGTGTGAGACAAAAAAGTGTACTAAAATAAGGCTTTAGATAGTCGAATAACGTTTCTGTCCCTGAATCCTCATGTCCTCTTCTTCGTTTCTATTCGATTAGGGCTGCTTAGCTGAAACCGGGTTCTAGTTGCAGAACCAAATTCAAACTGGGCTTAGTCTTCGATTTCTAAATATTTGTAGGTATATTTACGAAACGTCTTGGCTGTTGGATTGGAACATAGTTTATGTTTCATGGGGAAGACGACAGGATTACAAAATGATTAACTGTTCGGGCATCTGCTCAACGAATCCTGTTGAGATCATGTTTCTGGTTTAGATACTAGACAAAAATATAGCCATATTTAATATGCTTCAGGTTCAGGCCATTAACCTGAGGATTGATTATAATATTCTAGTTAAACTGGTCCGGTTATTTCAGTTAAACTAACGAAACCTGTTTAGGTAATGTTTCTGGCTTAGGTAGAAGACATGATCGCCCTGTGCTGTGTTGCGCCCGACTGGTTTGGCATCATCCAGACCAACGGCGACGCCAAGCGATCGAATCTAGTTCTGAACCTGTTCGAGCCTGGCCCGGATTCCGTGCCCTGGCTAGGCTCTCTGGCTCAGCTGAAACTCAGGCCATTTGAGCTGGTTCAAGATGCCAAGGCCAAATCGCCCTTTCCCGTCTCCACTGGAGTGGTGCGTTGTTGGGTTGAGAAGTGCTCCTGAGCAAAATTTGATTTAGTAGATCGGATTTGAGTTTGTTAAGCCAGATTTTATATTTGACAGGTCGAGCTTTTCGAAATGGTCATGAAGGTTAGCTATTTTATTAACTGGCTAAATACATTTCGTGCTGGTCTATTAGTGAAATAGTTTGATGGAAATAGTCCGTGTCTATCCAAATCCTTTCAAACTTTTGAACTTAAAGTGTGGATTTCATAAGGGTGGATTTCACCGTGAACGTGGATCAGAAGGGTGGTTTTGATAAATCTGGGCTCTACTTCCGTATTTCATAATTTGCACGTAATTTCACGAGAAAATATTGCTTGATTGGTTACGAATTTAGTGGATTCTTAAATTTTGGTCTTAGCACAGTTGAAACTGCGATCCTGCAGCCAAAAAATCTCTTTCTGCTCAAATTTTTCCTGAGTTAAAAAACCCGTCTTTGACTTCAACTCAGCCAATATTTCGTGATGAAATTATATGCGAATCATATGAGAACGTACGTAAAACCAGCGTTTCACAAAGCCACTTTTGTGAAATCGACCGTAGATCTGTTTATCAGGCCTATATTTTGTCTAGGTCAAGCCCAGTTACGCACAACCCCTCACTTGCTGGATTCACTCACAGAGTCTACAAACCGATGTGCAGAAGCTGATTCGATACGCCCGAAAGTTGCCCGAAAAAGACACACAATTTTTCGGCGAACTTAATCGAATCTGCAACTACGCTCTAGCTATCGGAAATGTGGCCCTATTTGATATTCTGGCTTCGTATCTGGAGAAGGAAAAGGGTCAAGCCCAATCTCCAGTGGCTGTGAAACAGTTAAATAATGTGATTACGGCACTGAAGAAAAGTGAACTAACTTTTGGGGAACCCATCAGGCCGCATAGATGATGTACTTTTTATTGGTTTTGTGGATTAAATAATGTGGTTTTTGAACTTTTTTGAATTTTTGAATTTTTTAAACTTGAATGAATACATGAAGTATACTTGAATGAATAATGTGCTAGAAGTTATACATTGAAATGTATAGTTTTGAAATAGTTTCATACTATAATATGTATGTAGTGTTCATGTTATTAGGACAATTTATTTTTTTACTTTTATGTTTTTCATAATGTTTGTAGCTACAAACCCACGTTTGTTCAAGCAGATTTGAAGTATGGTCTATCTCGGGTACCAAGTTTTGGTTGCGGATAATTCCGCCCTCATTCTCTCAAACTATATATTTTGTGTGCTGCTTAAGCCTGCTTCATACTCGTCTGTGTGCATATCCCTGCCATTGTCACACGCCATCGAAAAGAAAACTAGTTGCCCAATGTGACCATTATTAATCGAATGAACAATGTTGGAGTGAAGACCAGTCTGCATAAGACTAAATTGCAAAAACATAAATTCTTCATAGCAGTTGCTGACCTCAGTTTGTCCTTGTCCTGAGGACAAGTATGAACCGGCTGAAATCTACGCTATCAGTTTGCTGAAGCGAAACGTATTAGTGTATGTGCTGAGATGGACATGGACCGCATATTAGTGTATATATTTGTAATGTTTATATTTGTTATCTGCTAATTCTGCGTATATGTCCAAAGGGTCCCACAGTGATACTCCCACTAGACAAAAATTAAGCCGTAGGAACATATATGTAACTTAAAACTAGGATTGAGAGCCAGAGAATTATGGGATGAGCTCATTAATCAGTCAGTTAAAAACACTCTTGTTAACTTTTTAATGGCTTTTTTACAGTAACTTATTTCCTATAAGACCATATTTCTGGTTTGTTATTTCTTATGTTTGCCTAGTGGGAACAGTCCCTATTCCTAACTCTCAATAAATTTGTGGTTCGAAGCTATGTACAACCTTTCGAAATTCCGGATACGCCCATATTGTGTGATACATGACCTTTTGATGTAAATGTCATAAAATGTGGTATTTAGTTATTAAAATATCATGGTTCCGTGTAAGCAGGTGGTGACATTTTAATGACAAATAGTAGACGACAGATAAATAGAGCACGCCCGACTATAAGAATATCTACTCTTCCCGGGTTTGGCTATTCAGTGAGACGTTTTTCTGACTGCTTCAGCGATTTTATTCGACAATGAAGTAAGTGAAGAAATATTGAACAAGCACTTCTGTTGACGAGCGCACATAATTCGACGTAACCACAAAAAATATTTTACCGTATCGGTAAAATTAGGCGCCTGAATGAGTCTGAAATTCTGTTTGACGATTACATACGTTTTACGTATGTGTAAGTATATACATACAATTTAAGAATTGACAGGTGATTTAGATAGAATGCTATAACATTTGATTCCTATATCATGCAAGAAACACAAATTAAATTCATTTTCGAAGTCAGAAAAAAATTGCAAAAATTTCAGAGCTGACGGGAATCGAACTCCTTAACCTGTGTTTTTCAGTCACACGCCTTAACCGTTAGGCCAGTTGGATGATTTGATTAAAACCAGGGTTGGCAGTCTCGGTCTCGGTCTCGTAAAAAACCCGAGACTAGGCTGGTCTCGGTCTCGGTCTCGGTCTCGGTAGGAAAACCGAGACCTGCCATAGGGTGGTCTCGGTATTTCAGATGAGACTTGAAGTTTTCAAAATTTTCCAACATCACAAAGAATTTTTTTGCAATTTAAGTTTCCAAATAGAATGCCAAGCATGAAATGGTCAAAACTGTCTGCTGCAGAAGAATGTTAGTTCACCGGCAAACTCTGGCTAACTTTGTATATCAAGCTAGATTTTATATTAAAGTTTGAGCTAAAATGGGTTGTCTGACTTAGCGATGTTGCATTTGTATGTGGAACCTTTTATATTAAACAGTAAAACTACTAACCATCAGTAAGTTATATACCAAATAGTGCTAACTTCGTAGCTGATTTGTAATTAAAAATTTGCTGGCTTCTACGACTTTACTAATCTCGAATTGGGTGGCAGTTTAATTGAATTTCTTAAGCCCCAACCTCTCAACGCATGTCAAAATATTAAGTATCTGAAAAACCTAAGTACAATCAAATGCTTTTTGGGCTATGGGGTGGTTGGGGCATCAAACCTTCCCCCCACATAACTGTGTCAGCGTGAGAAACTTTTCTGGTCCGTGATGATGTCTGCTATCAGAACTTCTGATAGTACATAGCACTACTGCACCAGCACGGACGATTCTACGCTGGCACCTGATATAGGCTGGAAAAGTGACAATATATGTATGCAACGCACTATAAAATGTGGTATACGAAGAAGTGTGCGAAACTTTTAAAAAATAACCAAAAGTGGACAAAATAGCGGGAAAATAATCCTATTCTCCAGTTGTCACTCACCTCTCATGCATCCGGTCGTTCCAATGTTAAGTTTCACGCAGCTTCGCAAGTCATACACTCATACAACCTAACCTAATGGTCACTTTTTTGTACCTTAATAACTAATTTTTCACGTTTCAAAGTATCTCAAATTTTTAAAATTGAAAATTGAAAAAAAGGTCCCCCAAGGTAGGGATGTTTTCAGTTATCGAAATCTTAATCAGTTCAGTTAATCAGTTAACTGATTTGGTTAAAATTAGATCAGTTCAGTTATCAGTTAATTTTGCAAAAATTTAATCAGTTCAGTTACAGTTAAGTTAACTTAACTGTAACTGATAACTTTAACTGAAAATATTTTCAGTTATTTCTTTAATAATGCTGGTTTTTTTCCGCTAATCCCGATATTTGCTAAAGTTTTCACGTAGTTTCTACTAACTTAGAACTTAATTAACTTCTAATTCTTAACTATTTAATTGCTAATATTTGAATCTACTCAAAACAAAAAACCTCTTGTCAACATGGGATCAAACATTTATTGCGCGGCCGCCTCAGCGGCCGTGCATACTAATTTCAGTTGATGCACTGAAACTGAAAATGCATGTAAATCATGCTCAGTTTCAGTGTATCACTAAAGCCTGCTACACTGACCTGGCGGAGAGCGCGCGTAGCATGTACATTTTGTGGGTGTGTTTACGTGTGTGTGAACGTGTGCGCGTGTATATATACTGTCTGTGCATTAGAAACGAGAATAGAAGGTATACGATCGATTTCATTTATCGATCGAAATCTACAGACAAGCAAAATCATTTCTGTTGTGTGTCACATGTGTACTGTGTACTGTAGAGACACAACAGCGCGTGAGCGTTTGTGATACAGTCGGTTGGAGAATTCGGAAAACACTGGTGTTCTTTATTAACTGTTCTTTCTTAAGAGAGACTGGTATGTACAGACAACATTATTTTAAAGTTTGTGCAAATTTGCATGACCAAAGATTAAAAATGTCATAATTTGATTCAGAGGTACATAATCTAAAATTGTATGCGTAAAATTACGTAAACCGTTATCGTCGAACAGTACACTAATACTGACGACAAATTTTGACGTTTGAGTCTTGAGCTCTGCGTGATCCGAAATTAGAAAAACTACTGACAAAAAATTTTAGGTACATGCCGCGCTTAATTTTACCGATACGGTAAAATAATACTGATTGTCGTCATGTGAACAGATATAAGCTCGTCAAAAAAAGTGCTTGTTTTTATTTTAAAACGAAAACTTTAAACTTCTGTAACAACTGTCAAGTTGCAACTGCAAATGACATGAACTCTTGGAAGAGTGGGTGCAAAACAATGCCCAGAATAGAATAAAACATAAAACAATGAATCAAATAAAATAACAGGCAGCACCTTAAGTGGTTCTAAACTGGAAATTCAAGTCTGATCATTCATTTAGGTAATTGGCATTTTGTCCTTTCAATGCTTTTAGCGACAATTCTACAGAGACAAAACTTGAAGATCAATGCAAAAAGTAAACAAGCAGAACGCCACAAACGATTTTATGCATGTTTCGACGCATAACTGAAAATGATTTTCAGTTATTGCATGTAACTGAAAAGAATATCAGTTAAGGGGGTAATTGCGTTTTTAGGTGTTTTTTTGCAAAGCCATAGCTCAGCGTTTACAAATTCAAATCACAAGCGGTCTTTTGCATTAGGTAGAACAATATCTTTCCTAAATGTATGCCATGGATTGTAATTTAACCTGTGATTTTGTTTCCAGTATAAGCGACTAAAGAAAGGTCCTTTCGAAAATATTACAATTTTTTACAAAAAGTTTGCGCCACAGCTCTGAATCATACTAGTACCTGTTGGGGCTGAAAGTTGGTAAGGTTTTTGACATGTTTAAAATCCCCAGGCATGTCCCCCACTTTTTTAATAACTAGTCAATTTACTGAGAAAATAGCTGAAAAGCAAACGCACCGAAAATTTAAGTTATTTTCTTGTAATTAAAACCCTCTAAAAATGTCCACAGGTGAAATTCCGAAAAAGTGAGAGACATGCCTGGGGATTTTGACCTTTACAGTACTGTCCCAAAAATTCATGCTCAGGCGTCACTTATAACTTGAGTACTGGTGGCGCAAAGTTTACATAGAAATCACAAAAACCTCGAAAACGCAACTACCACCTTAACTGATTTCAATCAGTTTTTTACAACCGAAGCAGTTCAGTTACAGTTAAGTTAACTGCTTTTAGGAATTGTGCAGTTAAGTTATCAGTTTTTAACTGCTTTTCAAAATCAGAGCAGTTCAGTTATCAGTTATTATCAGTTAACTGTAACTGCTTAACTTTAACTGAAAATGAATCAGTTAGCAGTTAACTGAAAACATCGTTACCCCAAGGGCTGGTCTCGGTCTCGTAGGTCTCGTTTCGGTGGTCTCGGTTGCCTGGTCTCGGTCTCGGTCTCGGTCTCGGTCTCGGTTGCAAACCCGAGACTTGCCAACCCTGATTAAAACCGTAACTAATTGTTTGTTAGAGCATCACGGGTAGAACTGCCTTGAAAGTGATTCAAAAGAATGTATATTGCAGATCATTGCTTTTCAATCGGCCATTGTAGTTTGTTATGCAGAGACACACACACACGCACACACATACACACACAAGTCGTTGCTGGTTGCACACAAGTCACAGCTGGTGTGAGCCAGCAGGCTTCAGTGATGTACTGAAACTGCGCATGATTTACACGCATTTTCAGTTTCAGTGCATTAAGGGGGTAATTGCGTTTTTAGGTGTTTTTTGTTCCTTCTAGAGAAGGAACTATTGTTTTGAAATCAACTCTGCATAGTGTAAAAGTAGCAGCCTCATGTTGTCCAGCGTATATGATTAACACGTAAAGTCAGTATGGGAACCGACTGCTCTTTTTTTTTAAAAACCGGTGTTTTTTTACTATTTTCAATGAAATAATGGTCACGACATTTTTGCCTAGGCACTGAATTGTCAATTTACTAAAATTTTGTGAATTAAAAAATTTTCGTATACACATGCTAATCACGTGATCGTACTTTCCTTCTACATAGTCATAGCTGAACATCGTTAAATATCGAACTGGTGTGGTCGAGTGGTCAAAAGCGCTAGTTCAGTACGCCGATTTTGTCAGCAAAAACTGTTTTGATATGCAATTTTTTTATCAAGGAAAGCGATAGCGTCGTCGAGTTGGCAAGTAGTATTTGTACATATTTGTACATATTTGTACACAGGTATTTGTGCGAAGCTGAATTCTCCTAGGCAAAATGAGCAGAATTTTTACTCAGCGAAGGAACCTTGCCCCTTTTTGGGCCTGCTTGTTTAAACTACCATAACTGCACTTAACCTCAACAAAAACTAGAGCGGTCTTTTTTACATTTTTTTACACCTTCTAGCTTTAAAAAAACTATATTTAAAAGCAGATTACTTTTTGCAATTTTACTGCTGCTATCATTTGAATACACCCCATCAGCGGTTTTTTTGACTAATTTTTGCGCCACAGTTATGAAACTCAAGATCAGCCAACAACTAGACTTTTTGTAGTTATGCACTGACATAATATCCCCACCCGTTTTTTTGATATAGTTGATAGGTAAGTTGTTTCTACGTTGAGAAAATGACATTTTCGTGCAAAAATCACGTAATTTGACTTTTCTCTAAAATTTTCAAAAGCCCATAACACCGACTCTAGAAACTATTTTCAGAAAAGGAAAAAAACGGGTGGGGATATTTTCCTAAAGATAATGTGGTTAAAGTTTGGAAGCCGTAGTCCGTTTTTAGCTTGAGTTCTGTTGGCGCAAAAATTACACTGAAATGTCAAAAACCACGAAAACGACATTACCCCCTTAACTGAAATTAGTATACACGGTCGCTGAGGCGGCCGCGCAAAAAGCTAACTAAAATAGTGTAAGTACTAGTGTAAGTTATAGCACGATGTAGAGTGCACTCAGTAATTTATACGCACTGTAACGTGAAGCGCCAAGTGGATGAACGAGTGTGCGCAGTGCATGAGTTTATGCACTCGGGCTTCACGTGTTAGTTTGAATAGGTGCTGAGCTGAGTGCACACTACAAAGTATGTATTACTTATGTTATATCTGTTTTGAAAAATACAGTGAAATAATTCACAAAATAATTTGCACAAAAATTTCGGCTAATTTTTTGCATGCGATTTGCAAGTGACCCTAACCTTATTCATGTAAAAAGTTGGCTTATTTGGCAACGCAGTTTTCTTGGGAATAGCTTAAGGACAAAACGATAGGGACAAGGACGAGTATGAACCGGGCTTAATGTTGCTATTCTGTTTCGAGTTTACTTAAGACCATCGAGTTTACTCAAGGCCATAAGTGGATTAACTGTAGATCAACTGAATTCGTTGTGATAACTCGACATATGATTACATCATGTTTCTGAAAATGTGCCCGTTTATTAAGCCTGTTTCACATACGCC